>PVIH01015119.1:0-50878 GCA_004025045.1 Sigmodon hispidus
ATCTGCAAATAGAGATAGCTTCACTTCTTCTTTTCCAATTTGTATGCCCTTAATCTCTTTTCGTTCCCTTATTGCTTTAGCTAAAACTTCGAGAACTATATTGAATAGATAAGGGGAGAGAGGACATCCTTGTCTAGTTCCTGACTTTAGTGGGATTGCTTTGAGTTTTTCTCCATTAAGTTTGATACTGGCTGTCGGCAGCCCCAGTCATATGCCACACACCCAGAACATAGTGTCCAGGACACTACCTAGGAAAACATCATTTCCAAACAAACCAATATTTCCTAACTGTTTCTACAAGATATTTTCTTCACTTACTAAAAAGATATTGATTGCTAAAATATATGTTGATTTTATTTTCAAACTAATGCAGTTTTCTAAAACTGTTTGATATTCCTGGTGTCGGTTGGAGCACACCCTCAAGGGAAAGAAAAGCAGCATTCATTCAGCAAACATTTCTTAGACCTCATGTCCCTAAGATTCCATACTGAAAAATTAATTAGCTCTTATTAATGTCTTAAGTACTTTATTGCCCTTTTACTTTATATTCTAAGTCCCAAGGCTTTTTAATATTGAGGGGGAAAGGGCATAGCTCCATTAGAACTTCCTTCAGTTCAAGATTACTCTGTTCCCAGAACAATGACACTGGTCAGAACACAAGGAAGCTGTCTTCTCACTTCACTGACTATGCTCAGCACCACCGGTGACTTCCTGATTTTCATAGAGGATCTAATAATGGTCCTCACTCTCCATTGCTGAATGACAGCAAGAAAGATGCAGTGACAACCAGAAAATTAAGGACCAAATCAAAGTCTTACCAATCCCTGTGCACAGTGATATAAAATAGGGACAATCAGGGCTGGAGAGATGGCTCAGAGGTTAAGAGCACTGACTGTTCTTCTGGAGGACCTGAGTTCAATTCCCAGCAACCACATGGTGGCTCACAACCATCTATGATGACAACTGGTGCCCTCTTCTGTATACTGTATATATAATAAATAAATAAATCTTTTAAAAAAAATAGGGGCAATCAGAGTGGTACAACTACAGGAACCAGAGCCCAGACCTCCAAGAATGAGAGTCCAAAAACAAACGATGACCCCACACAGACCCCAGGAATCTATATTTCAAAAAGAATGATGGTCTCACCCAGATCACAAGAACCTAGAAAGGGGCATCCCTGCCCAGATTCTTCTAAACAAAGAGTATGGTACAGTCATGAGTACATTGTTTAAAGAATGCCAAGAAAATGAGAATAATAGGACCCTCATCTCCCCATGAAGTGACAGAAGGGACTCAGAGCCTCCATAAAAGAGCTCAAAACTGCTGGTCAACTGCTACTATAAAAAAAAAGTCACATTTGCAGAGAATCTGCTGCTCTCACTCACATCTTCAGCAACAAACCCCCAAAGATGAAGAATGATCACCCAGACTCACAGCATGCTAGATAAGCTCATGTGGTACTTATCTGGTCTTGCTGCCTCAGCATCTACACACTGCATCTGACATCATGCCCACACTAAGGCAACTGAGGCTAGAGAAAAAGTAGCAGGGGTCCATCATGCAGTTGGAAGAACATTCTACAGACACCAACGCAAAACACTTTGTGAAGGCTCTAGATCAATGATGAAGGGAGCTGTATTGCTTGCTTAGAGGATGAGTAGGTGGGTTGAGATAAGGTTTCACTTTGAAGCTCAGGCTTTTTGTCTCAGTTCCATGATCCTTCTATAGTCAGAAGTTTCTGTCCTAACCAGAAACTCAAATCCTCAGCAGTTGCTTCCCAAGTAATTGACTCAGAGGCTTAATATCACAGTAACTGCTGGTCTAGTCCTTCAAGCATATCACTGACTAGCTCTAACACTTAAATCAATCCATAATTCTTATCTATGTTTAGCCATATGCTTGGTACCTTTCTTCAGTATAGCATATTGCTTCCTCTGCATCTCAATGGCATCTTTGTCTCTGCCTTCTCTCTTCCCAGAATCCTCCTAGTCTGGTTGTCTCTCCCCTACTTCTTGCCTGTCTACTGGCCAATCAGCATTTTATTAAACCAATAGGAGTGACAAATCAGTGTACAAAAGCATCATCCCACATCCTCTTGCCTCAACCTTCTGAGTCCTGGAATTATAAGCATTTCTAGCACGCTATAGGCTTGTGCTGTAATAAGTTGATGAATTCAAGTTGCAGCTCGCTTAGTATTGCCATATAAAGGAGACATACAGAAAGCTGTGACACTATCAGGGGACCAAAAACTCAAAGCCTCGGCAGAAAATGATGGGAAGTAGTTAATGGCGGTTTTCCTTTTATTCAGAAGAAAATAATTTTTCATTCTCTGTCTTGGTTTCACTATAAGCATTTGTTTCCCAATGCCTGCAATTAATCACCAGCCACCTTACAAATATGTACACTCCTACAGTGGATTAGAGAAAACTCATTTTTAAAGCATAAAGTTAAAAATACCTGAGCTTATTGGGCCTTCAGTGGATGAAGTTTTAATCACATTGGAAATGCCCCTACATCAACTTTTTGCTGGCTTTTGTATCTGGGAGTCCCAGCCTAATAATGCACCTCTCTGAAGGAGTCAGCAGGTCAGAACCACAAACACTCCTGAGTATCATGACAGTCACATCCAAGATATATGTTATAATTCTTAAACCTCAGCCCTCTTCCTTCTCTCCATCCCTGAGGCCATGATCCCATCCCTCTTTTCACACACAGATGCCCAGGGCTGGGAGAAGTGAGCATCTTACTGTGATACTTAATGTAGCACCCTCTTGGTTGGGCTACATTCCCTAGACACTTAGCATAGCATCTCCATGCCACTGTGGTGTTTTTATAAATGAGACTAAAATTTAAAAGTCAGCAGCTATGAGAGAGAAAAGAGATCCCTCCCCATAATGCAGGCGGGCCTCATCAAATCAGCTGAAAGCCATAAGAAAAGAAGATAGAGGTACCCAAAGGAGTCTGCCTCCTACTGTGTTAAAACCTGAGCCACAAGTCAGATCACTGGAGATGCTGACTTTGATCTACCATGTGGACTTCATCCTCTACAGTCCTCAAAATTGTGTAGATGAATTTCTTAAAATCACTCTACTCACATTCTACAGCTCTGTTCTCTGACCTACAAGGTCCCTAGGTTCGCCATATCATGGATGATTCCTCATGGTGACAGGCGCCTGCCCTCGGCAGTAAGGATTTTTAGCACTTAATATCCACTTGGGATCCAGTGCTACAATAATTTAGGTCCTACCTTCTCAAAGGCTTGTGTTCACGAGATCTAAAACCTCCTACGGTACCAGATGACTGATACTCATGATGCAGCTGTGGCTATAGAAATCCCTGGAGAGGCACAGGGAGCTTTAAAAGCCAGGCCCACTTGAAGACACTGGTAGAGGAAGCCACAGTGCCCACATTCCCTTCCCTTTTCAGACACCTGCTACAGAGAGCCTCAGCCTTGAACTACATGCACCTATTCTAGACACTTTGTGAAGTATACCTGGCCATGAAGAAGAGGAACGTTGTCTCAACCTATGGACATGGAAGTTCCAAGTCATCCATTTCAAAAGCTTTAACAAACCTCAAGAGGCCTGAAAAGTTCATATTCTGATCAGACACAGGACTTGTGTGGCCAAGTGGGATAAGCACACCACTTCGTACTGGACAATGGCTTGTGGGCCATCCAGAGATGCCTTCCCAGGGTGTTAAGGGCAGAATCTATCCTGGCTCAAAGAGGGCAGTGAACCTGGTACAGATGTCCTTACAGGGCTCATCTGAAAGAGCAGGGTCATGTGGGTTTTTCAAAGTGAAAAGAGAGACCTTAGAATACTTTGGCTCTGGGGGAGTCAGTCATACCATTCTATCACCACAGTGATCCAATCAGACAGAAAATAAAATAGAGAGGAGAGTAGGAGCATAGAAGAAGAAATGGACTTTGGAGGCTGTGTAGTTGGCCTGGCTCTAGATGATAAGTTATGTACCACAAAGCTGGCTGCACATCTGATTTCTCTATGGTCTGAATCATTACAACATGGATCTTTATTCAATGCACAGAAATGATGCTGGTTTAGAAAACAGACTCCTACTAAGTATTCTGGCATCTTTCTTTTCTTTTGTTCTTCCTTCCTTTCTTTTTCTTTCTTTTTTTTAAAAAAATTCTGGGGCATTTACTTCAAACTAAGCAGAGACCTACTCATTCACACTTTTCAGGATCCCATACACACACACACACACACACACACACACACAAACACACACACATGTACACATGTACATGCACACGCATGCACAAGAAAGAAAAAAGGCTTTAAAAAATCCTAAAGCCATTTTATATATGCAAAGAAAAAGAAACTGCATGATAAAAAGAGAAAAAGTGTATAAAATAAAATAATAAGAAAAACTAAGAAAGAAAAGAATGAAACAAAATACCCTGACACAAAATTACAAGACAAGGATGGAGCATATTTTGTGTAGACCATCTATTGCTAAGTGTGAAGCCTACCCTTTAGAATAATTTGTTTTCCAAATGACACTTGTAGAAAACTATTTTTTGTCATTTTTCAAGTGATTATCTATCACTATTGGTGATCATTATTGGTGACAGCTTCTGGGTTAGGGACAGAGACTTGTGTCCACTTCTCTTTTCAGTTCTAGGACCCATTTGGCTTAGACCTGTTCAGGTCCTGTGCATGCTGCCCTCAGTCTCTGTGAGTTTATATGTACATCAATCCTGTTGACTAAAAAGGCTTTGTTTTCTTGGTGTCCTCCATCTTCTTTGGCTTTTAACACTTTTTTTTGGGTAAAACTTAAGTGTGTGCATGATGGCTACCCACTGTCCAGAGCCTGAGTGTATACGTGTTCTATTTTTTATGAATGTCTTATTAGTCATATTTTCATATTTTGATATGATTATCTTGTTACCAAATCAATAAAAGAAATAAATCATGGCTGATTCAAGGTTACCCGATAATTTCCATGCCAACTCCAGGCTGGCAGACAGGCTGGGTTTCTGTCTGGCTGCAAATGGCATGTCAAGGTCCTATGCATTCCTCTTTTCCTGTAGATGCTCTCCTGCATCAGTGGGGTTGGGGTGGGACTGGGCTGGGAGTGTTGGTATTTTAGAAAGTGATGTTTACATTACCAGGAACAAACTGCAAAGCTCAAAGAGAGAAAAGAAGGTTCAAAACAGAAGATCTTTGCTTTCTTTGTCTCAAGATCGCAGATTCTGAACATTACCCTGAGACAAACACCCAAGGTTGACCCTCAGAGTATGAAGACTGATAAAGATCAGGTCTTTGGATGTGACTTGATGCTTTGGTGAGGGATTAATGGTTTAAAAAGAAAGGCAGCTTGTTATGGTGACCAGCTCAGATGGGAGCCTTGACACAGAACCAACACCTTCAAAATTCACAGAAACTATGAAGATGATTTCAACCTGAGTAAACAGACTTTCGTACAAACTGTCCACTAACAAGAACCTTCAAAGACGGAAGAATTATATTGCACTTTAATTCCTCTTAGCATTCTTATAGAAAAACAAAACAAAAACCTTATGTTATGGAACAAACTAGAAAAAGAACAAACTGGACTGCTGGAGTAGTCTCGACCGGCAGAAACTGGACCTTGGAACTCAAGGCCTGGAGTCTGCAGTGTCTTCCCTAGGGCTCAGGAAATGCTGGATTAGCAAGAAGCTGAGCTACCAGCCTCCCTACTGTACGGCTCACACTGTGTGCCCAAGCCTAGCACCTACGTGACCTGGAAACCTGCATGATCCCCCTGCATTGTCTGCCTGGTCAGAGCAACCTGGGTTGGAAAGCGGCCTCAGATCCCAAGGAGGAGTGGAAGCCAGGAGGTCACAGAAAAGTGGTCACGTCCACATCCCAAGGAGAAGATCTCCTCTTGCATTCACCTTTCTTCTCCGTCACTTCCCCTGGCCACCCTAGCATGCCTGCCGCAAAGCCACACAGTGCAGTATGTGTGACTATGTCTTGGTAGAAACATCATATTTATGCTCAAATTGTCAAGGTCCACAAATATCAACAAATAGGTGACAAGACACAAAATGTTCTCCAAAATTCTCCCCTTATTTCTTTTTAAATATCTCCTTTGACTTACTGTGGTAAATGATAAAATCCCAAATAGAGCTTCATTCCTTTTCTTCTACAGTCTTCATTCTTCCTCACTGAGTTGCTGTCAGTGTTAATAAGAGTGACATTACTTTGTCTGCAAATCAGTAAATACCTTTGAGTTTTCAGAACATTTGCAAACTACATATTTGCAACCCATGTTCTTAATGAAGGCCTTGGCACTGCCAAATAGTCAACCAAAAGGAAGTGGTTCAGAAATCTGAGGTGAGTTGGAAAGACCACCAGACATAGACACAACTGGCCCAAGGCCCAGGTACACTCCTGACTGGAAGAACGAGATGCTTCAGTCAGCTGTGATCATCCACTCTTCAGGGAGAATCAGCAGCCAGCTGCTGGTTAAGAAAGGAAATCATTTATTGATGTGCTGACATGCCTGTGCAAACAAAAGGCAGTCCTGAGATCAGTAAGACCTGAAGATACAACTTTTGCTTCTTTGCTGACTGGTTTGGCTGCAGCAATGCTAGAGACTGTCAGAAAGATGGGAAGGAAGTCATAGGCTCTTTTGCTTCTTTATCCCAAGAGACCTTCCGGAAGGCTGCATCTCCAGTGCTTTCAGTCTGTGTTGACACCCCCTATCAGTCTCACTGCCAAGATTCTTTCCCAAGCACAGAAACAGACACATGGATTCAGCATCCAGCTGTGCCTGCTTCTGACTGCTTAGTAACTTAACTCCCAAAGATGGCAGCAGAAATCAGCCACACACAGAGACAGAAAGGAGCTGTCTAATATGGCTTCAAGGTTTTGCATGATTTTTTTTAGCCCCATGTCTACTCTCAATTCTTAGAGTCTGACAATCTAGGTTAACTCTTCATTGTAGACACAAAAGCTGTGGGGACCACAGAGTTTAGAGGATAGGCATTTGCTAAAGGCTGTGTGGAGGGTGCAAGAGTCCCAAGTCCTACGGGAGTGGTGTCTCCAGCAATGCTGGAGCTGGCATACTGGAGAAAGCTTGCTGCAGTGGGTTGGGAGGGGGGCAATCTGAAGACAGAGATATTATAGGAAGGAGCAGACCGGTGAGACAAGGACAACAGAAGTGGGGCTCTATTCTGGGGACGGGGGTGACAGAACAAAAGCAGCCCATTAGCAGGTGCCAGATCATAGTAATGAGCTGGGACCCTGCAACTCTGGAAAGAGGAGGGCAGAGAGTAGGCTAGATGGACCCAGGGCTCCCAGCCTGAGCATCTGCATGTGGTACCCTGAGAAGAGGAAAGACTGGACTGTGGAGGGCTAGAGAAGGAGATTGTGAGTTTTGCCTAGAGCAATGCATTCATGTGATGATGGATAGTCAAGGTGAAAACTCCCACAGACTCTGGCAGGAAGCTGACAGTGCGCAGGCACGTTAAGACTCCTGTTCTGCTTTGGGAAATGAAAGTCGCGAAGGTGAAAGCTAGAGAAATGAGATCAGATGAAAGAAAACACAAAAGACAAAGAGGACGAGAGGACATTGGAAAGTGCTCATTTGGGAATAAAAAGATGAAGGAAAGTGATACATGTGGCTGACATAATAACTAAACAAAGTGCCTGACACTCTACAGAAATCACACAAATGAGATAAAGTCAGGCCCTTAAAAACAAAGGCTGGGATAGGAACCCTAGAGAGTGGGCAGATTACCTTACACAGGGTCAAAAGAATGGAGGAAATGGAGGTTAGTTGGAAAACAAAAATGGTTTAGGAAAGACGCTCTTGAGAATACTCATGCACCCAAGCAAGAGGCAGGAGACAAATGGAGGTTGAAATTGCAAAGATGGGGTAACTTACGAGACTCCCAATGGAGCAGATGAGAGTGCTGATACAGAAGACTGCCAGACCTGAGCACTGTCTGGAGATATGTCTGCATACTGGATGGCTTCATGTTATGATTAGCCAGGTGCTACTTTAAATGGTAACTGTCCTGCATGGTTGCAGAGATTAGAACAGTCAATCTCTAGTCAGTAGCACTGTTTGAATAGACTTAGGAGGTCTGGACTTGCTGGACAAAGTATGTCACTGAAGGCAGGCTTTTAGAACTTATGGCTTCAGCTTCCTTCTAGTTTGTTCTCTGTTTCCTGTTGGAATTTAAGATGTGAACACTTGGCTCCTACTCCAGCCGCCATGCCCGCTGGTTTCCTGACAAGACAGTCTTACTTCTCTGGAATGGTAATCTCAAATAAATCCTTCCTTAGCCAGTGTTTAATCACAGCAATAGAAATGTAACTAATATAGGCAGAGTCCTTTGCCTACAACATTATGGAAGCTACTAGTGTTTAATGGGTTCTCCCAACCTTGGCAATTCCAATGAGTTTTCATAATACAAAAATTTTGTTTTATTTTGCCATAAAAAGATATTTCCACCATGTGCTGAAATCATGCTTTGACAAACTGAGAGGAGAGACCTTTGTCAGCTCCTTAGACACATGAGTCACCTTTATATTAAGAAATCAACCTACTGTATCAAACAAAACTTTTTCTAGTGTGGTAAATTCAAGACTTTGGTGTCTAACTTCTGTGGCACTGCATAACTGTTGAATCACATGCTGGTTGCCTCCATAGAAAATGAATTTTTTCAATCTCTTTATGGGTGATGACTTATAACACTATAGTAGAAACTGTTCTAGTTTGGCTGACCATTCACCCCAATTCTCCCTCTATATGATGTCAGTATAAGTAAGAGGGAAACTCATTGCTAAAACTCATACCTTAAATGTTTGCAAAATACACTTCATGGAATGACTGAGTCAACCAATCAAAACATTCAGATTTTAAAAAATGAGTTAAGATGATGATATCAACTCAGGCTTCCTAAAACATGAGGACTTCCATGACTCCTATGAAATCTGCTATTTCATAAACCAATTAGACGTAAAGAGTGGCAATTGCATGTAGACTCTACCGAGAATCACCTCAGATCTCTGCACTCTTGGCCTTGATCATGAGAGTGATGGCAAGTTCTTGCTAAAGAATGATGTATGTCTCCCAATATCCCCTGAATTCGGTCCTGTGAAGAAAATTCCCTTGAAAATGTAGCATGCTCCTGTCTAAAGTGGCTCATTTTGAATGAAAAGTATTTTTCCACTGGTCTCTTGGAGGCTTGACTGACAGCTGAGACTCAAGAGGCAACACCCACATGATCAGCCTTGGTGAAGCTGGTTCTTCCTTTTGAGGGAACTTGGGCATGTCTTACTGTTTCAACATACTTCAAGCCTCACTTTCTTTAAGTGAATGAAACCAGGAAAAATACCTCAGTATCACCCTACCCAACCCAATGCCTTTAGCAACAGTCTGTCATAATTGCATTTTTTTCCCCGATCAAATTAGCCCTATTGATGATCTCCACTGAAGAGATGTGTTTGTCCTTCCTGGCTTTTGTTTCGAAGACAGAAACCACTAGTCCTTCCTCTGTCCCAGGAACTTAGCCTCACAGCAGCCCATAAATATGAACCTGATCTTCTCCAAGAGATAGATAGCATGCTGGGCAAGGCAGATTGACACCACTTGGGGCCATGCTGTGCCTGGGTACTCAAGCCAAATGCTGGCTCCTTGGCAAGCAGTGTCTCAGGACAGGTGCATCTTCTTTGGGATTTAATTGCCTTTGAGTGTGTTGCTACATCTCCCTCCAGAGCTCCCTTACACTAGACATAAGCATTTCTCCATGGGTGGCTCAAGTCACTGTTTCTCACCTAGAATGAGACAACTAATCCCGAGTTCTAATTTTACTTTTGGTGTTCAGAGATACGGTTCTTTCTGTGTAGCCCAGGGTAGTCTCCAGTTTACAAACTTCCTGTCCCTGCTCCACATATCCTGCCCAACACTTATATTAGCACACTTAAGCCTGAAATAATTTTTCTAAGAGAAATGCAGAAATGTGTAGACCTAAGTTAAAAGAAGGAAGAGAAATAAACTGTTTGAAAAAAAAAACAAAACAAAACACTTTTTTCTGTTTTTATTTAAAAACAAAAATACTGCTTCAAATAGTGAACATACTTCACAGGAGTTTCCAATCTACCACTGCAGGGATCATTTCTAAGAATATGTTTGTACAGTTGTTTGTTTTTATCTGTCATAAGAGCATGTTTGTCTGAACTGAATACACTATTCAAAGAAAAGGACAGAGAAGCTACATAGTTCCAAGTTGTAAGTCTATGGTTACCAACCAAGCTCTGTCTCTGGTCTCCTCTCCTGATGTAACTTACAAGGGAGTGGGTGTTTTCCCCCATAGTGGGGGGACGGCTATATGACGAGAAACAAAATACAGAATCACCCACCCGTGATGTCCATTCACTCCACAGAGACTAGGGCCTGTGTGTTAGGTACTGTCTCATCAGCAGTATGGATGGCATTACATTTTAAGAATGTTCCTAACATTACAAATTTCTGGTGCAGTGAGCTCCCTGCAGAGAAGAAAGATTCAAAAAATAGTGAGAAACTTGAACGACTGACCTAAAAGGAGAGGGAACGATAAGCATTTTCTCTTTAACATTCAACTTTCTATGAAGCAAAATTTTAACAACAGAGCAACAATTAAGGATGCATATTTATGTAACTGTGCCATGTGTAGGAATCTATAAGTAGCTCATATAGACTAACATTCAATAATACTCATAATCTTCTGACATACATATAGTCTTATCATTAATACCATCATCATAATTTCAGATACTATCACTTAGTACTCAAAAATGTAGCATATTAAAGTGAAATTATATAAATTGTAAAAAAAAAAAAGTAAAACCATCACTGAAAATTTAGTTGGTGATTACCTAAATAAAATCATATTTATTTATTTATTCATTTATGTTTTATTTTATTTGTTGTAGTCCTGGGGTGGATCATGCAACCAACCCTGTACATATTAGGCAAGTGCTTAGTACTAAAGAGCCACCTTCTCACATTTTAATTATCTTTCTTGAGATAGGATCACACTATATAAACTACATAGCTGGTCTTCAGCTTCTCTCCTTCCCCAGCTTCTTGAGTAGCTGGGATTGCAGGTCCATGCCCAGCATCTCTTTTAAATGTAAATGAACTAATACCAAACGTCACACTTTTGCGTGCTGGTGAAATAATGCCTGTGTCACTTTATATTGCTAAACTATCTGGATAGTAATGTCTTCTCCATCTTTATATTTAGGTTCTAAGAATTACAAGTGATGCATTATTCCCTTAAAGCAATGTCTAACGCAGTAAAATTTCAGAACAAAAGAACTCAAAACAAACTGGATAACTCTTCAGAATACTATGTAAGTGAATTTGCCCCAGTTTGCTCTGCATAAAATTTGCCTCTTGAAGATTTTGAAAAGAAAAAAAAGAAACAGCATCCATGATTCATGCATTAAGGAGGAAGCTAGTCAGAAACAGATGTATGGAGCCATTCAGAATGCTAGTCACCACCCTCTTCAGCCGGCACCTCTGTGTGTTCAGCACAAAGGACAGAGTTCTATCCTCATCTTGTCTCTCTAGTCTCAGAAAGCCTGCCCTACTTGAGACTGTGCACAAAGCTTCACAGGTTGCTGGCATTTCCTAATCGCCACTAGTACCTGCATGAAGCACATCCTTTATGAGAGTCCTAAAGGTAAAGTGGCTGTACGAGTTTTAACAGGACACTTGAGAGACAAAAGAGCCAAGGAAGAAAGCAATACATGGCAATGCTCAGGATGACAGGCTACCTGGAGCCCACTGTCCACTGGACTGCAAGCTGAACATGTGGAAATCGAAGATCCAAAGAGTGCTCAGGAGAAAGCCTACACCTTTCAAAGGTGCTCTTGTCCAGGCCACAGCATGAGACTCTCACTGGTCAGTCACAACAGTTCCTGCCTCGGGCTCTTAGCATGCACTTCATTCTAACTTTTATGCCATGGGCCACATACTCCCTCTCAGAAATAACACAGACTCATCTGCAAGATCACAAGAGAAAAAGCCTGGGACTGAGAAATGATGCCTAAGTGTTCTTCAGAATGCCACAATGTCATGCTTGTAGTAAAATGTCTCTCGTCCTGGTATCAAAATTCTACCCACAGGACCAGAGAGATAGCTTAGCTGCTCTTGCTAAGGACCTGGACTTAATTCCCAGCACCCATAAGGCAGCTTGTAACAATATTTAACTTCAATCTCAGGGAGTTTTATGCCTTCTTCTGGCCCCAAAGTGATCCAGGAACAAACATTACACAGACATGCATGCAAGCAAAGCACTCATAAATATGAAATAAAATAACTAGTTCCTAAAAACTTAAGCATACTCTTGCCATGTTACCCAGCAATCATGGTTCTTGGCATTTACTCAAGTGAACTGAAAACATTTTATCTAAACAGGTTAGCAATGGTAATCCACAGAAAAGCTTATGCACTGATATTCAAAGTCACTTTATTTATAATTGTCCAAATTATAATCTACCAAGATGCTTTTCACAGGTACACAGAAGTAATGGTTAATCTTTATTGTTGACTTAATGTTAGAGCATTTCCAAAGAGGACTAATTAAGTATGGAGATGAGAACCCACCTCAATGTGGAAGGCAGCATGCCCTGACCTGGGTCCTGAACTAAAGAAAAAAGAGAAAGGTAACTGTGCATCCACATTTTCTCTGCTTCCTAACTCACGGAGATGTGAGCTTCATACTCACACCACCACCAGGACACTTGCAACCGTGCCTTACCACCATCATGGGCTATATCTTCAAAATAAATCCCTCCTTAACTTTCTTTTTGCAAGTATTTGGTGACAATAAAAAGAAAAATAACTAATACAATTGGTAAATGAATCACTCACCATGGAAAGAATGGAACAGGCTGCAGAGCCAAGAAAAGTCACAAAGGGACCTTCAAAATATATTGCTAAATAAAAAATATCAATCTAAAAAAGGCCACTCACCATTGGATTCTAACAGATGTCATTCTAGGCAAAGTAAAGCTACAGAGGTAGAGACCAGGGGATTGGGGCTAGTGAGATGGCTCATTGGGCAGCAGTGCCTGCTTATAAATTAATTCAATCCCTAAGATCTGTACAGCAAAAGAGAGAGAAACTACAAGGTGTCATCTTCTGACCTCCATACAACTGTCCTCCGAAGAGAAAACATGATCTATTTCGTTTATATCAGTTCTTGTCCATTCTGGGATCATGAGCCAATATCCATCCTGTCCATAGCTCTGTGCCCATGCCAACACTGTGACACTCATAAAAACACTGTTAACACAATTATAGCAACAAAGGTCTTTGCACTTAAGTGACTGTCAGGAAAAAAACAACATAGAATGGCCATTTATTAATCATGTTATCTATGAAACTTTATAGTACAATATAATTTAATAAAGCAAATGAGTTGACTATATCCTATCCAATTTTAAAATCCCAGTGTTTAGAGTAAATTGTAAAAGGAAATATAAACCAATGTAGGGAGGGTTGCTTCCAATGCACTCATTGCTCTAGAAGGTTGAGACTAGGCCTATGTCCTGAAATTACCTCAATTCAAAATAATGCTGTGGCTTGCCATCCATGACTTTTCCCATTGTGGTTAAAGTATCTTCTATAAGAGGTGAATAAAAGCCAGGGGGCTAAAACTGGTAACCCTGACACACCACAGATGAAGTCCTCAAACCCAGAAGATAACAGTATTCCCTTGGAAATGACTTCAACTGCAATCCACACGTAAACCTCAGAAACATGATGTCCACAATGACACCCGGCTCTGCCTGGGCTTTCTGACCCAGTATAGATGCATGAGAGGCCCCTTGCTTAAGACCAGAAACTGTATTCTCTGTTCTACATAAAACCTGCTGTATTCAAAAGCATATATGACAGTGTGCTTAATATGAGCCATATCTCCAGCCCAGAGTATGATAGTTAACAGGTATGCCTGGTTTTATGTCACTAAGGAAGAACAAGGTCAAACTGTACTGTGAATCCATCCAAAGCACTGAGTGTCCAGACGAAGGGAGTGAGACTCTGCAGGATGCTTGGGGAGAAGTGTACAGAGGTTCAGGTTTCTGGCAATATCTTAATGAGGATCTGGTGTCTGTGCTTCAAAGCCCTCTCTCACATCCAAGGACACCAAAGGAACAGTTCAAAAATAATCTTGTTGGAGTTCCATGGATTAATCACAGATGGTAAGAAGTGAAAATTCATGAATGGCATAGGTGAAGAAAGCATGCTTCCAGTTCTTTCTCGAAGCCGTTACAGAAAGGGAGAAGTGGGAATAACATGAGCTGTGTTCAGATTCAGAACGCCATCAAAGCGAGAGGCATCTGGAATGAATGATGTTTTCTCACAGAGGAAGCTACTTCAGTCTACCACATCTTTCTTTCATGCAAGCTTCAAGGGTACTGAGTGTAAGGACCAAACCTGAGTGTGACTGAACTGGAATGAGGCACTGTCTCAAGAAAGATCTCATTTCAGACCTGAGCAGCATCCAGCATACACTTCTGTCCCCAAGGCTCAGGCAACACTGACCAAAAGACAGCATGCTAGCGAGACATCACACACCAACAAAGAAGTCTACCATTAATCAGTCCCAAACAAGTTCTCAGTGGGTTCATGGAACTTGCATCTCATGTGGCCCTGCTTGCTTTAGGGATCATTTTAGAAAAACACATTCCTGTTTTGAAGAACTTTTTCCTTGACAAAAACAACAAACAAACAGCTAGGTGATCAAAGATCTTCATTTCACTGAGAATCACACAGGCTACATAAAATTTAAAAAAAAAATATGCATATTCATTTCATTGACAATACACCCACACACTGAAGTATACATACTAGAAAAATTAATCTAAACTACACACCATGGAAAGCACAGTGCAGACTGAGGAAGAGGGGTGACAATGTTCACATGTGCTTACAGTTTAGTTCTAAAGACAGGAAATCCTAAGTAAACTCAGCTAATGAAAGAGAGTAAGTTAGATGCAAACGAGAAGGACTGTAGAGGAAACATAAGAGTTCTCTGTGTATGATCTGGAGGACATTAGAGTGCACAGACCGAACACTCCCCCAATTAGAGATGAGGAAAGCTGTCTGCATCCGTGCCTTGAGATGCCCCTGGATACCAGTGACAGTGAAACAGTCATGTTGACACCCAAGAAACCACCTTGAAAGTCATCAGCAGAGGGGACCCCAGGTGGGCATTCCCACTACATTTCTTCAGGCATCCTGTCTGCTGTGTGCTGACTATAACTCATAAGAACATGTGGCTGTGGATTCAGTTTGGTTCTGGGGACATCTACATCTATAAGGGGACATTTCTATCCTCAAACAAAAATGAAAACCAGAGAAGAGCACCTATATTCTTTCCTTCTGCCCCCTAAACTGCACCAAGGGTACAATTCATAAGAAATCAACATAGTGCACCCAGCAGGAGTGTCCCTTTGGAACCATGACCTGCTTTCCAAGTATGGGGTCTCAGAGCTCAAGGCAGCCAGCTGACAGCGAGTTCCACTTTCCCAAGACTGTCCCTAACATGGCTGGCAAAGGTGTCCTCTGAATATGAGCAAGAGCTGTGTCCAAAGAAGAATCATTCACTCTGCACCAGGGTCCATGCTGCAACAGTGACTATCAGAGACCTCATCATGAAGTAATGGCAAATGGGGACAACCAGAGAAGTGATGGCCCTGGCAGAGCAGAATGGTCTGTGTGTGGACAGAAGGGCAGCTTCATATACACATCCACTTATTTCGCATACTAGTGAAAGGGTTTAAATCCTATCTCCCTCTCCATTGTCTTCTTTAGAAATGAAGAAAACTGTAAATAATGGGGCGGGTGATGAGAAAGATGTATCACTAAATCTCTCTCCACCACTCTCTCCAGAAAGCATAAAAAATAAATAAAAGTTATGTCTTTGGTGCCCTTTGCCTTATTTTTTCATCAGTGGGCCTGTGTTTATTTACTGCAGTGGTTCCCAACCTTCCTAATGCTGTGACCCTTTACAGTCCCTCATGTTGTGATGACCCCCTCAACCATAAAATTATTTTTTGTTGCTACTTCATGACAATAATTTTGCTATTGTTTTGAATCATAATGTAAACATCTGATATGTAGAATATGTGATATGTGACCCCCATGAGAAGGTCATCTGACCCCCAAAGGGCTTGCAACCCACAGGTTGGAGAACTGCTGATTTTCTGGCCAGGTGGTGGGACCTAGTATATAAGAATTTGTTTCTCTCCTCATGGGGTCCAGATGTGGAAATCAGCCGCTTCATCTGCCCCAATATGTACCCAGCTCAGCTCTGTTGACCCTTACCTGCCTTCTAGCTGGTCCTTTCAAGCAGACTGCCCTAGCAAATGTGATTTGGGGACCAATCGCTCCTCCAGAAATATCTGTCTGGGCTGCATCGTTCTTCCTGCGACTAAAAATGTTGTCACTGTGTCAGCTGCAACAAATGTGTGTGTCTGCAGCCCAGAGCAGTGCTATCTGTCATACTCTCGTGGGGCGTTCCTAGGGTTTGTTTTTGTTAGCCGAAGTTTATTTCCATTAGGTGTACTCTGGGAGTCTTTCAAGGTCTGGATCCAGCCAAATTAGGAAACACCTGAAGCAGACTCCAATCCATGTGGAGCCCTGGCACTATGAGCTGTGTGACCCCATTGCTTGAGATTCTCTTCAAAAGCCCCCACTCTTGGAGTATGTCATCTTTAAAGACTAGTGTGGTACATTGTCAGAAGGAGCAGTGCCCAGGGGTCAGATCCCAGAGTGGGGACCACTGCACTGGATCCACTACCCTTTCCCTTTCTCCATCCCCTCCTCTGGCCTCCTTCCTTCACTTCCTAGCACTAGAACGTCCTCTTTAGTATTAGGAAGACACTGCCCAAGAAATGAGCATGAAAACACTGCTGTCTAGTCATAAAACCTTAGCTGTGACCACACAGCCATGAAAAGGGTCCAATCTGAGAATGTGGAGCTGCTGGATGCTAGTGAGTCTCTGTGACAGCAAAAACTCCATTCTTTGCTTGTGAGAATGCAGGAGACTGTGGTCACTTTCAGCAACGACATAAAAGACTCTTACAAAACTGAGTATGCCCATAAGCTGATATGGCTGGGCTTTACTCATAACTGACCAACTGAGCATCTTCTAGTGAATGAATGGTGATATCCATCTAGAGAGTAGAATATTGCTCAGCACTAGACAAGAAATAAGCTAGAGTCATGGGGAGTTAATAAGGGTTTGGCTTGAGTCAGAAACTACATGTATCAGGTAGCACATGTGGTCAACAGGTGGCCACAAAACCCTGCCCTCAGAATGATGGGAGAGGCCCAGCTCTGATGCCTTCTACCTGGGAATAAAAAGAAAAAAGTCATGATATACTCTTTATTCACCAAACTCAAACACAGAAAAATAGAACTGGTCATATATACAGATGCCAGCAGCTAGGCTCCAGACCAAGACACCAAAGAATCTGAAACCATTTTGTTAGTAAGCAAGAAGCTAAGGTGACCAGAGAAAAGAACTGTGTGTGGTGGTGGTGATTATTGGGACCCAGTGCTGTCCATTTTCAACTTGACACAAGAGAGAGTCATTTAGAAAGAATGAACCTCAACTGAGAAAAAAGCTCCCACAAAATTGCCCTGTGAGACACTTTCTTGATTAATGATTAGTGTAGAAGAATCCAGCCCATTGTGGAAAGTGTCACCTCTGGGCAGATGATTCCGATTTGTATAAGAAAGCCAGCTGAGAGAACCATGAGGAGTAAGCCAGTAAGCAGCATTCATCCATGGCCTTTGTTTCGTTTCCTGCCTGCAGATCCCTACCTTGAGCTCCTGCCCTGACTTTCCTCAGTAATGGAATGACCTAGGAATTGTAAGCTGAAATACAACCTGTCCTCTCTCAGTGGCTTTGGTCATGATGTTTATCAAGACAACAGAAACCCTAACACAGGCCCTGCTCAAACACATCCCACTAGCATTCACTCTTGGAACACTCTACTGTCCTCTTCCTGCAGAGGATGCTCTCTCTCAGCCTCAGCAGCAGAGATCAAATACTAAAGACAACAAATGGAGGGAGTAGTCCTTATTAACTCTCCCTGACCCAGTGAGGCACCTGGGTCTAAGTGACTGTACTTTAGGAATGCCATCTATGTGCAAAGTCACACCCTTAGGATTAGGACTGAGGCAAGAAACTCAGGAAAAGTCCAAGGAGTCCTCTGCATGCTCACCAGAGTGCTGCCAGTGTTTCTTCTTAGACTAAAAATTACAAATGGCTAAAGAAAATCCCTTGGAATTCCTAGAATCCATGTTACTCAGTGTATGCTACTATATTGTGTATGTGTATGTGTATTTGTGTATGCATACCATTGCTGACATGTAGAGGTCAGGTGGAGGTCAGAGGGCAATATCTAAGAGTTAGGTCTCTTCTTCTAGCATCTGGGTCCCAAGTATCAAACTCAGATTATCAGGCTTGGGTTCCAGTGCTTTTATCCATAGCCTCATCACCAACCTCAGCCTAGAGCACTATTTGTGGACCCCAGCAACCAAGGTCTTACATCTCTCTCATGGAAGAAGGATATATAAGAATGAGAGAGCCAGAAGTGGTGATAATTTGAGAAGGCTGTGTATGCCTGAGAGATTCTGAATTAGAAGGAAAACATGAGCAAATGCTTCTTCCTATGACCACCTATGAAAGGTAGTATGTGCAGATCTCTGCAGCTTTGTGTTCAATAGTGAGGCACAACCTCAAGCAAAGCATGCAATTGCAGCTCAGAGGCTGGCATCTAAAGTAAGTTAAATTCCAAAGCTGCAAAACAAGATGCAAAGCATTTTTCCACAAAAGAGAAACAGAAAGTTCTTGCAGAATTGTTTTACTCTTGCTCCAAACCAATCACCATACTTTTAACCAATATATGTGGACAAGAAAGCAATTTCACAATAGCCATTCTTCACAAAGAAATGTTATGACTTCTTTCTCAATGCTAGTCATATGAAAAATGCTAATTTTACTACCAGTCCTGAATAAAATAATGATCTAATAAGCAAATTTCAGGTAACAGCTGCACCTCCATAAACAACTTCCTGATTCCAAGTGTGATATAGAGTCAATGAATAGTGTGTGCACAAAGCCTGGGGTAGATAGCTGTGTTTTAAGCTGCTGGGTGCGTAAAGGAAGCACACCATTAGCATGTGGAGGTGTGATTGATTCAGAAATATCCCACACACTGTACACTGGCTGGAAGCACACAGTGTGTAGGTGTCTGGTTTTATCTCAAGGCTCAATACCAACAGTACTGCCAGCATCCTTCTAAACTCCTTTTTTACCTCCTTTGACATCTATAGCTCTTCCTTATTAGTCTTCCTTGCTCTTTCAAAGGCTGTCTACATGGGACTTTGGGGATCAGGGGTATGTATGGTGAGGTGAGCATGCTTCTGGCAGTTTGCAGAAAGGAAGCTAAAATGATGATGTTAGAGAAAGCACATACTGCAGGATGAAGAGCACTGTCTCCTCACAGCCAAGGGTATCAAAGTTCAGTGGGCTGCACTGACTGCATCCCTCACAGGGTATAGTGGACATCACTAATAGACTCACTCACTTAAGTAGAAAAAAATTAAACTACGGCCAGAAAGATGGCTCAGAAGGTGAAACACTTGCCACACAAGCCTAACCACACTTAGTTCAATCCGGGGACCTTGAAGAAAAGCTGGATGAGCATGCATGTATAACGCCAGTCCTTCTACAGGGAAAAAGAATGTGGAGACAAAAAAAAAAACCAGCCAGAAGCTCATAGGCCAGCTGGAATACACTGTGCATGGGCAGAAATAAGACAGACCTTGCCTTAACAAGGCAAAAAGCAAGAATTCATTCCCCAAAGTCACCCTCCAGCCTCAGCACATGCATAAACATACATGCACATGCACACCATTCCACACAAAGATACCACAAAATTAATATCAAATATTAAAAATAAAAACAAAAATTATACTCTATTTAAAGTAAAAAATGATGCTATTCTTGGAAAAATAAAAAATGCACGAGACTTTGAAGTCATGTTTGATAGACTGAGAGTGAATTAAAGTTTGTCAGAAAAATATACAATGGCCTGGACACACAGCATCATCGTTCAGCTGTGAAATGTCTGTCAGCTGTCATGCTAGAAACTGGTGTGCACATCCTGCGGTTATGTTTACCAATGGACACTGTTAAGATGCAGCCCTTCATTCACACTGTTCCCTTTTCTGCTGTAAATATACTGAAGTGATTGTGCTTCCCACAAAACAGCCCTCGTTACTTGCTGATACTTAGTGTGGAATCAATATGCATGGGAAGGTAGAGCTTAAAGTTAGTGTAGAGACAGTGGCCTGCTTCTCTGTAGACATCTAGCTACGCTGTGGTCTAAACATCTCTCTGTGCTTACTCATAACAGGAACTCTCTAACTTGGGCTGCAAATCCAAAGTCTGGGACATCCAGGCACTTCTGCGATGTTACATACCATCCTGTCAGCTCCCTTGGATAAGGGCAAGGGTGACAGGTGATTGTGGATAATAAAATACTTGTTGCTCAATAAAGCATGATTCACAAGGCTGGGTAAAGTCCAAGTGACTAGTCCTCAAATAGTCCTCCTATGTGAATAGACTTAAGGCTACAAAATCGCCTTTGGACACTAAGCTCCTGTAGGATGACAGCCTTGAGCTCTGGGGATAAAATTATGAATGAAGCAGTCAATATCCACCTGGAAACGGAGAAGCCAATGGCAGCTTCTCTCTGGACATGCTCAGTCCTTTGCAGTGTGTAAGTCCTCCCTGTGATAACTCGGCCATTTATAACGGAAATTTGTACAGGCAGTGATTACCTAGATGCGGAGGCAACAACAAGTCTCTTTAGTGACGTACTGGAAAGGGGCCAGATGTGGCAGTTCTATTTACAGAGGTGTGTGTCTTTTCACAAGGAAAAAAAAAATGTCAACGGAGCATAGTGAAAAGGAAGCATGTGGGGAAGACTCCACCAGACATACCTCGCCTTCATCCCTATGGCTCACTCACCCAAGGCTGTACCAGTTACTCAGTTCCTCACTGCAAAAAATAAAAATAAAAAAAAAAAATCTTCCTGGCTGGTGGGCTCTCTGAGCCCCTGTCACACTGTGCACTCCAAAGCATGCCTCCTCCAAAGGCTCAGCAATTCCATGACACTTGCAAACCATCTCCTCCCACAAAACAGAGGAGGGCTACTTGGTATAGGCACTAAATTTGTGCTTTGGAAGGGGCTTTGGTTATAAAGACAGTCGTAGACAGACTTCCCAGCAGGCACCCATCCCAGCACCTCTCTCTTTCCTTTCATCCTATTCAGTGCAGCTGGGAAGAGCTCAGAAACCCCCAGTGCACTCAGCAACACAAAGGAAGCCCTCTCTGCAGGCTTCTCTATTTTGCTAGCCTCTGAAACACAGGTTTAATAACCTCTGGTCCGGAGATTTACTCATTTCCAGAGGATCACAGAACCCACAGCTCAGTTGCCACATCTTTGTTGAAATAAAAAGGAAAGTGAGCCAACACAGTGCTTACATTACAGACTGACCCGGTATTTGGTGATTATCAGAATGATCGTTAATTGGAAAGAAGACAGAACTTGTTTTTTTAGACTGACAATATTGTAGTCCTGGATTGCTGTGCAAGACCATCTTCTCCAAGTCCCCCAGAGCAGGAGAGATGCTCCCTGGATTGCAGAGATGCTAGTCTCCTGGGTGCCACTACTGTCTACCAAGATATGAGTATTTCACTTATGAAAGCAGTGCAATCCAGGACTATGAAACAGGGCAATGAAAAAGAAAAGGAAATAAAGAATGGAAAAAAGAAAGAGAGATACAGAAAGAAAGAAAGAAAGAAAGAAAGAAAGAAAGAAAGAAAGAAAGAACATGCTGCAAAGTACAGAGAGGTAGGCAGCTATTGGGTTAGCTAGTCAAGTGCTGATCAGTTAAGTATCATTTCCCAGAGGCCACGGCACTAGTAAAGTATACATCCAAGACATGAAAAGTAAGAAATGAGTCATCCTTGACTTACCGAAGCTAGACTCCTGCTGCACGGTTTGCAGCATCCAAATGTGAAGCCCAGGCAGCTCCTCAGCAGATGGGGAGCTGTGTATGCAGGGGCACTTCAACCTCACTGCAAAGCAAGGAGGAGGCCAGGGTGACCAAGTGAGTGGTCACAGCTCCAGTCAGCCTCAGCTTGGACTAGGCTGCCACAGCACTCTGCAAAACAGGCACACTGCAGCACGGTGGCAAGCATAGGATCGCTATGCATGTCCCATATATTCAAGCGTAATAGAAAACATGGATCTGGAGTGGATTCCATGTGGATATGGGGGCTGCCTGGCACTGAGCGGAAAAAGCAAGCTCTCTGCTCCTAACAAAATTAGCCATGGAGATGGACGCCTTGATTAGAGTGTAGTGCTATCCCCCGGGACATCAATTACCGAGAGCAGGTGCTCTGTCTCCTGCTCTTTCAGATAAATGCCTATAATCTCATTTCACAAACGATCCCTATTTAGACAGGAGCCACCTATTGTGATGATATCATTTGCTCTAGTAGCCATAAATGGGCAACTTCCTACAGAGCGTCACAGAGCTGACGACACAGGTCTTCATAAAAGTGAGTGGGCAGGGTATTCAGAGAGGCCAGTCCACATGAGTAGCTCAAGTGAAGAATCTGCGCTCCCTGGCATCGCAAAAGTTGCAGAGGAAGAGGAAAGCCTTTGGTATGCTGACAGAGATAAAGCCAACTGTAGAAAAGGGAAGGAATGTGAGGTAGGTCAGAGACCCCTGGCATCTACACAACCTGCCTCGACCAGAGGTGTCTTGGCAGAAAATAATCTTTTTTATTCATAGCAATGGTCTGGCCCTCAAGTTATTGCTGTTCACTGAAGTACAGAAACTCCACTCCAGGAGGCAAACACTATACACATGACTCCTATATGGAGACAAGAGCGTGATCTGGAAAGGTAATGAGAGGCTTATGTGGTTGATGGATGGCCAGATTACTACGCCTAAAACTTCACTTGTAGCAAAGTTACCTTCTCTAAAACCACATGCAAAATAACCGGAGTTCAGATAGGGTTTTGGATTCCTCTACTATCTAGAAAGATAGTGGCTGGTAAGTGTAAGAGAAGAGCTGCTGCCTAGCCTGGCTCCTGTGAAAAACTGCAGGAGGCATTCAGAAACACTTTCTTAGTGGGAGGAAAAAAATCCTCAACCTCCATGAACTATGCCAGCAGTCCATAGATCTCACATGTAAAAGGCAGGAATTCTACCAAACAATTCACTGTTCAGAAGACTAGACACACTATGTTTATACCAACTTAGACGAGCGTGCTCCTGAAAAAGCACTTTTTGGTTAAACTGCAAACTTGTAGTGGATACTGGCCTGAGTGGGTGAATTTGCTTTTGGACCTCATTAGAAAAATGTGTTGCTAATATTCAAGATTTAAAAAAATGTAAATTAATCCAGACCTCATTCGGTTTGCTTTACCATCAGACCAAGTTATGGGAAAAAATAAGCATATGCATATTTCTTCTCAGAGGACACTGAAGACCTCTGAGGAAAGTAGGCTGCCTGTCATAGGATGTGCTGATGTGCCACAGCAAAGGTATTACCACAAGCACTAGAGTAGATTTTATGTCTTTCCCCCAATGCCACCCTTTAAATCTATGTCTATTTAGATCCTCCTAATGTAACATTATTTGGAAATAGGTCTTTGTAGTCATCACTGTGGATCTTGAGATGAGATCACTCTATAACTAGCAAGACCAATGACAGGCTTCCCAGAATGCTGGCATCAATGTGAAGACAGGCAAACTGACAACTAGACCGATGGGCCTACAGCCAAAGAATGCCAAGATTCCAGTCACCACAAGGTTGTGGAAAGAGGCTGGGAATGAACCCCTAGAGCCTTCAGCCTGCACCTCAAGTTCACAGTCTGACCTTCAGAGCCATGGGAGAATTAGTACCCGCTGTCTTGATCACAGCTATGGAGCTATTTCCTCCTGAGCACTCGGCAGTCCACTTCTGAATCTGGAGCACTTTATGATGACATCATGGAGAAACCATTCGAGCAAAACTCAGATCCACGAGCCAACCCTCTGTTCACTACAATGTGTTGTCAGTGGTTCCTTGTTGTCTAGATGTCCTGGTTCACTTATAATCACAAGACTGGAGTCTCCAGTCATTAAAACAATTAACTTCAAGTCCAAAGAAAAGGACAGTGCTATGAGCCCATGGTCTTCCCTGCCCTGCTGGCTGATGGAGCACTTTTCTTCTTTGGAGTGTCAACTTGTCACCTTCTAGTATTTCATCATTGCCTAGAATCCATAGGTAGTGAATCCATTCACAAGTTTTCCATGAGTAGAAGGGATCCCAGATAATACTGACATTGTAGGGTAGTGCCCCAGATAACAATGAAATGAGAGAATGGACTGAAGTTATAATAAAATAGAGGGTGAAACCTGAGGTAAAGCTGACATATGAAAGTGGGGTCTTGGTTAAGGATGCCAGGGGAGAGTACGCCTGGGGTGGTGCATCAATAGGAAGGAGGGGTCTGTGGTAATGATGGGATGAGGAAGGTACATCCTTGGGTAAAGTTGGCACAGGAGAGTGAGGCCTGGGGCAGAAATGACATATAGTAAGGATGACACTGTAGTGTTAGGTTTGTGTCAGGAAACAGGATGGAGCATTGCTGCTTTTATACTCAGTGGGTTATCTATCAAGTGATATGGAAAGAGGAGAGAATGGATCAGAACAAATCTTCTCAGTGCACCAGGCAGAAGAGGAGCATCCATCCCGGAGGAGCATCCATCCAAGAGGAAGAGGAATGAGCACTTTGTACTAAGGGGTCTCCAGGATCATGTGGTTTGCTCTTCTGCCCCCTGATGGCCTAGAGGCTATCACTATTTGTATCCCATTCCACATCAGAAGAAACCAAAAATACAGCATAGTCATGTGGTTCAGAAGTGGCTCTAGAACTAATATGCTCCTGTCTAATACACAATCTCATACACAGCAGGCCTGGTAAACAACTGAATCTTCTAGACTGGGAGATCACTGTAACCAAGGTGGCTTCTGACACCAGCATATGCAGGGCCAACCAAGCGCAACTGAGGAGATTGTGGCATTGTTGGAGTTGGGTTCATGTAAGTTCAAGCCAGGTGCATATAAACTCACACATGGGGACATGGTGTGGAGTTCTGAGACCTCTTTGGCTTGCCCTTCTAATAGAATCTCTGCCCACATCTTCTCAGACAGACATTCCCTTTCCCACTAAACATCTAGCCCATGAAATACCAAATAAAGATTTGCCAGCTATTTTCCATGCTTTTGGATGGCAGGTTTTCACCATTCCTTTTGAGGTAGACATAAGTGCATGTTTCTGTCAGGGAAACTGACAAAGCTGTTAGGAAATATGCACAGAGCCACCCCAGGTATGTTCCTTGACTTCTAAAGCAGCAGTCAGATATATGCTTAAATATCACCAAAGAGTAGCTGGGGTTTTAGCCTGACTCCCTTAGATATAACTCAAAACAACTCTAGTATGGACAAGCTCATCAGTGACCAAATGAACAGCCAGGCTGGTTGATGACTGTGAAATTGCTAGCTAACTGTAAGAAGTCAGTATGACCACCCAAGTAAATCTCCCTTTTCACCCTTTGCTGATATAATTCCCACAGCTAAAATACCTCTAGATGGTTAAAACTTTACCCAAGGCTGGTTTGGAAATCACTGTTCAGGACTGCACAAAGCTACCCTCAGTAGTGCACTGATGAATTTCACTACTCAAAGTGAGTTCTGGAGCTAGATGTTCAGTGATGCAACCTACCCTAATGTGGACTTCTGTGGCATGGGGGCAGGGCAGGTTTCATCAAGAATTCAGCTGCTTCTTACAGCCTAGCCCAGGTGACAACCTCCTTGTAAAGCACCCATGCAGATTTCTTATTCCCAGGAGGCAAGGCAAAATAAAAAATAAATAAATAAATAAATAAATAAAAAACACTCATTGCTGTAAATTAGGTCACAAGCCAGCCACTCCTGTGCAAGGCAATCCTCATTTTGAGATTGAACAAGGGTTTGAAACATCTGGCTTTAAGAACTACTGAGTTCCTTGGAGCTTGCTATCAGTAGACTTTTCACAGAGATTCAAGCAGAATCACAGGAAACAAACCATGTGCTCATGTTTTATGCAACGGGTAGTGTCTGGTTCCTAATCCAGAATGAAGGATTTATGACTGGTAAACAAGAGAGCTAGAATGTCAACACCTTTCTTATATCTGTAGCCATAAGCATCAAAGTCTCAACAAGTACTTTGTTTTGCTACATTAAATTAAAGATTAGCTGCTTTTTGTTTTTCTGGCAACACATTTTACCCTCTCCTGTTGGTATCAATGAACATATTCATAATTTTCAAAGATAAAAGGCCACAAGCTGCTTGCAAATAAATCTCACTGGGAGCAAAATCGCCCCAGAGGATCTGGTTTTCTTGATCCCTGTTTGCATGTCCAGAAAGCCAGCGCTGATGCTCAGAATGAAGATTCCTCATCTTCTTTCAGAAACAGATATGAGAAATCAAGAGACAGCATAACCAGTAAATTACAAACAGGGCAATGCCGTGTAGATTTATACATGGGAGAATAATTAACCAATTAACATTTATTCCCTTATTTACATACAATAAAAAAGAATGATAAATAATAATATATTAATCTTGAAAATATATATAGCATTTCAATATTTGGTTAACACAAGTTGTATACAGAAGTCAACATTACCTGTGATTATTAGAGTATATTTTGATTTATTTGTGTTTTGTGATATACTATGTTAATAGCAATTGCCAAGAGCCCATTTATTTTACCGTAACTTTATGCACATATAATAAGAAATATGAGTATCCTAGAATCAAAATGAGTCTCATATTAAGAACTTTCACAGATTCCAACCATAAAATTTCACAATAGCTCTATAGCTCCAAGATGTTTTCCTACAGTAAAAAGTAGGGCTTATCAACCTGAGAGTGTATTCTACAAGTTCTTAGGACTACCAAGCACTGTCTCTTCAGTTTCTTCAAGGCTAGTTACAGTTTGGACTCAAAAATAGGCAAAAGGTTTAGATTGGAGTTAGTATTTATTTAGTGAACTGGTAGTTCAATGTTCTTGGAAATTTAGGACCACATCCACATTAAATCACCTACTGTGATATGGACAGACAGTATTCTTCTATAAGGAAAAAAATCAGAGCTATGTTGGAAAAAATGCCACTTGTAGAGCTACTGTCCAGCAAGGACAAACTGACTATGCAGCCTGACCTGGCCAGGAGGTACAGACTAAGGTATGGTTGGAATGGCATCCCTCAGGTTTATCAATCGGAGCCTCATCCACCCCAGAGCCTGTCAACATGACCACATCATACCTTTCCAAACATTTTTTCACATTGACAAGTAAATTGCTGCTCCCTACATCTGAAGACCAAAAAACACCAGGAAGGCACTGGATGGCTCCAAATTACTGTCCTGAGTTAAGGTGAAAATATAAATCAGTTTGCTAGTTCAGCAAGTTGAAGATAAATTTCTTTTTTGTTGTTTTTACTTTTGTTTGTTTGTTTTAATATAGAATTTCTTGGTGGAACAGCCCTGACTGTGTTGGAACTCTCTCTGTAGACCAGACTGGCTTTGAACTCACAGAGATTCTCCTGCCTCTACCTCCTCAATGCTGGGATTAAAAGTGTGCATCATCATGCCCAGCTGAAAATAAAATTCTTAATGAAATTTTCTCTATGGTACATGCCAAAATGCATCCTATGAGCAAGTAACACATACGGTGGTGATTTGATTTTACTAAAATGCCTACTGCTTGGGGTACATTCTTAGCACATGCCTTTTGAGAGATTGATAACAACAGTAACATTTTCTGTGCACATGACCTCAACATTTGTTATTATAGGAGAAAAGTATATTCAATTTTGTATGTGGAATTATTGTTTAGTGAAGATAAAACTATTTTTGCTTGCTATTGGCTAATAAGGCTATTATTATTTTGTTCCAATACTTTTTCTAAAGCAAATAAAAGCATTAATAAAAACATTTGATAATAAAAGTCTAAGTAAGTGATGCTTCTCTGTAACCTGGTCATTTGGAAGTTGTTCATTCTAGGTACCTAGAATTTTTTTTTAAAATTTGACTAACATAGCAGCAGAATAACATTACAGAAACCACAAACCCAAATATTCCTAATATCAATTCTGATGACAATAGTGCCTTTTTAAAACTTAAGTTGAGCATTTAACTATTATCTAATCATTTCAGTGCAAAAAAAAAAAAAAAAAGGTAAAGGGTAATGACAAATGCTATGCATTTCCTATTTAATTATATACTGATAAAGAAATCCATGGAATATATGAAACCTTTTAGAACTGTAACGTATTCTCCCAACTATAAATCTAAGGCAACTAATTTAATACAGATTTTAAAGAGTTTAAACTTCCTAAAAAGAAAAAGTACTGGGTTTGAACACATTACTCAAACCTTGATGCATATATTTGAGTGTGTGAACATGTTTAATATGTGTCCGTCCCCATTCTGAAAAAAAAAAAAAAAAATGTGTTCTAATAAGGGAGCTTCCCAAAAAATAGTGGTGCTCATCATCCGCAATACTTTCAGCACTCTGAAGGTGGACAGCTCCAGGGAGTCATTAATATACCTAAACAAGAGAAGTGTTAGAGTCAGACCAAGTTTGCTGATGAACTTACCACACAGTTCATTCCACAAAAAGGTCCTCCAAACTAAAACTCAAAAAAAAAAACCCCACTTTTCTTCTTTTAAAAACCATAAACCTAACAGTGTTGGTCCTAAAGTAAAAGTGAAAGAGAAATAAAATATTAAAGTTTGAGTTTTTAAATATTATAATTTTTTGCTGCTTACTATCCTGCTACAGCTACTGGCTTTGTTGCTATAGCAACATGCTACTAGTATCCAGCATCTGAGGCTGTGAGACTATGGCTCTTGACAATTACATCCAGGAACTATATTGTTTCTTTACACCATTAACAGTCACCAAATTCCTATGACTATCAAGTCTCTTTTTAGTGATTTTTCTAAGACAAAAACCACCATTCTTGAGTCCTTTTCTCTGTGAGTTACATAAATACTTTCCACTTCCTATATTTTAAAATGACTGCCCATAAAGGCTCCGAGCTGGCTGAGAACAGAAGAGACGGATGGCCTCCTTGCAGATTCTCCCTCTGGGGAGCTTGATGCTTCCTACAATGCTCCCTTCTATGGTCATGACTTCATTACTTTGAGCATGTAGTTAAATACCTTATTGGTGTTACCCAAACTTAAGTTCACAACAATTTTACGTAGAAAGCATTTACATATTAGAAACCCAAGGGAATCAAACATTGAGTAACAATTTTTCCAAATGAATCAACCAGTCTTCAATATGACACTGTTCCAGGAACAACTCCATAGTATCCATTCACACCATGATTGTTTTAAGCAACCTTAAATCACAAAGCACACAGTATCACTTTACTGTAGAAAAATTGCACCTATTCTTTTTTGTAAATATATATGCATATTAATTCAAGTGTAGGTGTGCACATCAATTACCTTTACGATGATACAAATGTTAGGGAATAGTTTAATTAGGACCATATTTAAATTGATCATGATAGATTTGCACATTTGTTTAACCTGCTCATGCTTGGTTTCTAAATAGACAGGCACTTGGGGAAAGAAAATGAGTCTGAAGATTGCAACTATAAATTAATTATAACTGTTTCCTGCTTTCTGACAGGTTCCACTATCATTTGGTATGTTTTAGTCTCTCTCAGAACTCTTAGTCTCTCTGGAACAAGCCATAGAATACATTTATAAACAAGCCACTATATACAACAAGTCCTGAGAGGCATCCTTGTGATTACCTAGCTAAATTATTCAAATTGGCCAGGTGAGTCACAAAAGGACACAAAATGCCCATGCCATCTTCTTTCATGCATTTATCCTCTAAGTCCAAGCCAGGATGTCCTCTCTGCCTTGGTCCTGGGACTGTCCATCCCAAGGAATTCTTCCACACAATGTCTATAGTGTAAAATCTACTCGGAAGTCACTGTACCTCCTTTCTCCATTTTCCCGCTAAATCTTAGGGCAAGCACCACCCATTTACAGTGCTGCCTGCCTTGCACTGAAATAGCCTATGATGCTTTTTCTCTCACTGTGTTCTAGGTTGTAGGTTTCAGGACATTCAACCATGAATGCAAACAGCCCTTGATGCTATCACTTACAAAATGTAAGTTCTTAGTTTTGGTGGAAATAAAAAGGAAAGAGAGAGGAGAGAGAAGAGGGGGGAAGAGGGAAGAAGGAGAGAGAGAGAGAGAGAGAGAGAGAGAGAGAGAGAGAGAGAGAGAGAGAGAGAGAGAGAGAGAGAGAGATTATGGTAAGAAAAGGAAGAGGGAAATATTCTGTGATCGTAGTGTAGCGACTGAGAGGTAATGGATCAAAAGCAAGGCAGGCTTGGGGTGGACTGACAGATTTCTCCTTCCTACAGCATGCTGCAAGAAGAGTGGTCCTGAATAAGCCCCGCAGCAGTGGCATGTGTTCAGAGTGAAAGCTTCATCCAGAAAAGTGCCTGCCCCACAGAGGTCCAGAGTCCTCAGAGCACTGAACATGGGCAATGCCCATCTGTTGCCAGACTTCAGCGTTCTTCATAGGCTGCCCACAACACACATCACTAGGAAACAGGAGAAAACACAAACTCATGCATCCCACCTTAGATATTAAGTGAACTACCTGACAGTGAGCTGATTCAACACAAAAATACCCAGGATAATTTAAGGTGTCAGATGGGAACCACCTAAATATCAAGAGATCTGGTTTTTAAAAAATTATACCATGTACATAGAACATTACATAACCATTAAGTTCATGCAGAGTAAGTGTATAAAAATTGCACTTGTATATGTATAAATTAAGGTTAATTTTAAAAGCTACCAGAAAATATACACATACTATTAGCTTTGCTCTCTGAAATAAACACATATATGAATTAGTACACTAATATTTATGTGTATGTGTGCACACACAGGACTTCACTCAGGATTGAAAATGTCTGTGCTCATGCATGTAAGAATGTTTGTACTCATGTCTGCATTTGTGTGTTCATAGGCATGTATCTATGTGCACACAGGTTATCATGTGTGTGTTCATATTCACATATATGGCTTTATCTGTATGAATATGTCTATGTGCATGTGCCATATGTCAGTTCATGCATGCATGTATCTATCCTTGATATACATTCATATGTGCATGTTCAGTATTCACATATATGTCTACACATACACGTGTGTTCATATGCCATTCTCTATGTTCGTGCATAAGTCTATATTCATGAGGGCTATGACATTGTTTGTGCATGCATGGGTCTATATCTACATACATGTTTTTTATGCTCCTATGTCTATGTTCATTTATGTTTGTATTTATGTGTCTGTGTCTGCTCTTTCCAGTGCCTTCATTCATATGAGTTATGTCAGTGTTAATACATATATAGATCTGTGTACATGTTTTATATTCATGTGTATGTGTTAATGGTCATGTATGTATCTCTGTTTACCCACACCTGCATTTGTGTGTTCTTATACTTAGGTTTATGCAAATGTCTCTGTGCATGTATGCCTGTACTTATGTGTTTACAGTCATGTATGTGTCTCTGTATACACACATCTGCAGTCATGTGTTTTACAGTCAAGCTTTTGCATCTGCCTCTGAGTACATCTACATTCAAGTGTTTGTATGTTCATGATCATGTGTCTGCTCGTGTACACATATATCTATAATCATGTGTTTGCCTGTGCTTTTCTTATTAACTCTGTAATTAAATCTAGCAAACTTCCTCTTGTGGTTATTTTGTACTGGCAAATTGTACTGAATTTATATTTGTACTGAATTTATAACGAGAAAGTGTTTTCTTTTTCCATGTATTTGATCTTTATAAACTAAAGAATATTTATATAACCAGAAAAAAAAACCCACAAGTTTGGTTTTCACAAGTGAGGAAAGGAAGACTCCATTTTATCTCCATGATAAGCTATAAAGGGTGTTTAGAAAGAGACACTGATGTCCTGTTTGCAGAACACTCACTAAAGCATGTCGGGATGCCTCAGTTGAGGGAACCCTATGGAGCAAGAAGAGAGCACTGAGGAGAGTGGGCCATACCTCAGAAGACACTAAAGCCAGAGAAACACTTTCAGTTTTCAACACTTACATTTTTAATACCTCTCACAATTCATTAGAAACTGCTTCACCTGGGTAATTTGACAGATGGAAACTGTAAAGACCTGTGTAATAAAAACAGGAAGATACCTACACTGTACCCAATGATATGCCCCACTAACAGTCTCCTAAAGGTTACTGATGACATCCTCTAAATATTCACCTTTAAAACACTTTTTGATATGCTTCATGAGAATTCATTCCACAGTGGGAATTAATTTGTCAGTGGCATTCAGTTTTATCAGTCTTTTACCAGTGATGTATGGATATTCTGTAACTCAACTACACTTTCAAACTCAGCTACAATTGTGACTCCAACAGTAGAATCATAGCTGTTTTCCTACCCTTTAGTCTGTTCTTGTAGTTTTAAATATGGCTGTGAAATCACTTAGTCATATTTATAGGCATATTGAATTTTAAAGTCACAAAGTACCCTGGAGAATATCTAACAAGTTCCTTATTTTATAGAGAAAAGAAGAGACACACAAGGCAAAATAACTTATTCTCGTATCTCTCATCATGATGGCATAACTGTGGGCACAGCAGAACTAGCTGGTGTCCCATCCAGGCCCAAGGTCATGTGATTTCCTCTTCCTGCTAGGCAGCACTTTAGTGCCTGGGCTAAAGCACTAATTTACAGCCAATGGATTCACTACTATGTCCCAATAGCTAGAATCATCCTAGGTAAAGAGGCAGGATGCTCTTGGAGAGCACAAGAGCTTCCAAAAAGATGAGGGAAACTTACACACTTCAGAAGAGGCTCAGCCAACACTACTGACATGGTGCTGAGGAAAAGATCATAGGTACCATCACCAGGATAAGAAGCACAAAGGCTCTGTAAGGGAAACCAGATTCGAATGCCACCTCCTTTGCTCTCTTGCTGTAGCTAAGACCATTGAACAATTCCCATGAGTTTTGCTGTTCATGACATAGATATAATAACCTCACATGACCAAAATCACAGAGGAGCATATATGCAATTCATATGTTCTTCATATACTCCTCGCTTCGAGTTCAAAGATGTGTGACTCTTCAGAGGAAGAACCCCAGACCACAAAGCTGAGCAACTTAACCAAAGTCAGTTTCTAACTGAACTCACATCCCTGCAACTGACCTCTGAACTGTCATCAAGTCATAGTGTTACAATCTGACCCCACACACCCACGTGGCCTGAGATTTTTAAGCACAGGAGAAAAACCCAATGCTTCTCCTTAAACAGGTCATGGGGATCTGTGGGATAAAACCCAGAGGCAGGAGGGGCAGGGGAGCTGACATTTGTTGAATGCTTATATTTCCCAGAAGTCAATCAGTAAAACCTAATCCCCCAAATGACTATACTAAGTGTTGGGCCCTTGAAAGGTGGTGAGGGTAGAGCCTTATGGATGGATGGACTGAATGCTTCTTGATTCCTTCCACCTCATGAAGAAGGCAAGAAGACATTATTACGAATCAGGAAGTAGGCCTCTCTAGACACTGAACTTGTTGTTGCCCTGGTATAGGACTTGCAGACTCCAGAACTGCAAAAAGCGAGTGTGAGCTTTGTCTATAGCCACGGTGCCTGGAATCCCATCACAGCAGTCTGAGTGAACTAAGACAGATGTCAAAGTGATCCAATGGGAAAAGACTGTTCTTTCCAACAAGCACTTCTGGGACAACTAGAAAAGCATGGGGAAAAAAAAAAGAAGATTGCACCCCAACTTCACATTATAACTTATTTCAAAGAAACAAAAACAAAACAAACAAAAAGAAAAAAAAGTAGGCTTAGGTGTCAGAGATACAGAACTCAGAACAGCACAAGAGCTGCCCCTTGTGGACAGAGGTTAAAGAGGAGTGATGTGACCTCAGATGTGACCCTCCAAGCACTAAGGACGAAAGGCAAGCACAAGGGGACTAGACCAGCAAATTCAAAACTCTTGTTCTGCAAAACCACCACCAGGAAAACCCACAACATGGGACAAAATATTTGAAAATCCTATAAATAATAAGGGACTTCCAGAATATTTAAGTATTTACAACTCAGTAACAAAAGACAGTCATTTTCAAATGGACTAAAGATCATAGCCATTTCTCCAGAGATGGTAAACTAACCTCCAGAAAGCACAGAAAAAGATAGTCAACATAAAAAGACACTATGGAGAGGCATGCTAAGGTTGTGGTAAGGTACTTCACTGTCTCCAGGGAACCTCTAAGACAAGACACACTAACCAATGCCATTAGTGTACGAAGAAATCCAAGTTCATCTATTACCAAGATAAACAAAATTGGTGCAGCTGCCATGAAAAGCAACCTAGCAACTGATCAATGAAGTATAATTGCATCATGACTCCAAATATTACTCTGCTGGTTATATATTCAAGAAAAATTAAGGCATGTAGAGGATGCTTAGACCAGCATTGTGAATAACAGGGGTAAAAAATTTTAAAAAACAAACATAAAATATCAATTGGCTGATTAATAATTAAATAAGCAGGGCATATAAGTGCCTAAAAACAAAGAACTATGAGTGTATCTTAAAGCTTAAATTAACTTTACAATACTTTCTTAGTAAAAGGAGCCAGACTCCAAAACCATTTATTATAGGACTCATCCAACACAGGGTATCCAAAATGTGCTGCTCTATTGAAACAGGAAGTAAATTTTCCTGCCAGAGTTGCCGAGTAGGGAGACCATCAGTGACTGCTAATGGGTCCCAGATTTCTTTTGAAGTTATCAAAAAGAGTGATCAAATTTGTCATAATGCAGATGGTTGCACATTGTAAATATACTTTAAAAAATAAAAACACTGAGTTTGATATTTGAAACAAATGAATTTTATGTTATGTGAATTAATCTCAAAAATACATTTTCAAAAACAACATATACCATCCCATAATAGAAACAGAAATCAGGTGCATGTCAGGAGTCTGGAGCCCTCTGGACATTTGTTAGTAGTTACAGTGAACAAGGTCATAACCCAGGGGGCTGGGAAGAAACAAATGGGAATTTGAGATGAACTCCACATTCAGCAGAAAGTTTAACAGACCAGATTTCTCACTCTATAAGCAGTTCAGTTCATAGGAAGCAAGATGGAGATTCCACTGTATTGCCATTTGTCAGATGGCTTTAGGCTACCCATACAATCAGTAGGCACAGTTTGGTTACTATTTGTACTCCTCCGGGCATTCACATATCTTGGCAGCCCTTTCAGGCTATTAAAACAGGAACATGCATGTATACCATGTAAAACAACATCAAAACCCTATGTCTGCTGTTGTGTGGGACCTCTTCAGCTCCTTCACTTTCTCTTTTCTTTCCTCAAGCAGGAAGAGGCCTGAAGCGCTCATTCTCTACTATACATCTATATGCAAAATAACATGGGGAACTGGGGTCAGGTGGGAGGGTCTGGGACGTAAATTCAAGTCAAAAGAACAAACTGGCCGCATGTAAAATATGCAGCCAGGTAATGTACCTTCTCCATAGAAAAAGATCCGAAGGAAATGTACAGATTCCATCATGCTGAATTAGAGACTGCATTTAAAGTGAAGAAAATGACAGCAGTTGGAAAATAGAGGTAATTAAACTCACATTATGCTTCAAAAATAATGTTCTCTTAATAACAGTCCGGCTATATTCTATTTGCCATTAATGAATACTGAACGGGCAGCATTCCTCTGCTGACTCGCTTTTCAGGAGTTTTTTTAGCAGAAAAATCAAATGGCACATTCTAAGCATTCCCCATTTATCCTCCCTTAACTATTCTGAACAACAACAACAAAAAAGTTTCTTATCTCTCTTCACTTTAAAGTAACTCTGCCCAAGCCCTTTGATGTTTGGGTTTTAGCCCACAAGACTGGTATTTGACATTCAGACAAACACAAGTCCTAGCCACTAGGGTTGGCCTACAGACACTTGGACACTCACTCCTTGCAGTGAGTATTTACTGAGCACTTTCTTTGTTTAAAATAGATGTTTATTGACTTGGTGTGTGTGCCTGCGTGTGGCACACGCTGTGAAGAGGCCAGACATCAGCATGCAGGTGTAAATTCTCCCCTTCTACAATTTGGATCCTGAGGATTGAACTCAGGCTGTCAGATTGGGCAGTAAGAACCTTTACCTACTGAGCCATCTCACTGGACCTACTGAGGACTTTCTGTGTAGAAGGCACTCATCCAGGCACTCACATTAAAAAATACACAACATGCACACACCTTTGTAGAGAGGCATATCTGAAGGAGGAACTCTCAGGAAGAGACAGCAGTGAGTGGTGATGGGCTGATGTCTATTAAGGGCACATAAAGCTCTCATTAGAAGGAATATGTTCAAGAGATTAGCTGTGATATACAGCATGCCTTGGTTCACAGTAATTGTTGTACGTTGAAAAGTTGTTGGGAGAGTAATGGTCCTCATCCCATAAAAACAGTAAATACATAAGCAACACATGTTGATAATTATAGTCCAGACATTTCACAGTGCACTCAATCTTTCAAAACACTTTGAAAAACATAGATCATTTGGACTTGACAACTTAAAATAAATAAATTTAAATTTATTTAAATTTAAAATTGATGCATGCTCAGAATAAGCTAAGCTTTGTGCATACTAACTCACACAGTTGACCTCCACATTGAGACCACTCCTGTCCCCTTAGAAACGGAACACCAGCATGCAGAGGAAAAGAACAGGAAGTAGCCTTTGAGTATACACTAGGAAGTCTAGCATTCCAACTGGGCAAATTCAAAGGATAAGCTGGGCTTAACTAACCCTATTGTGCTTATCAGGAAATGGTAAGTGAGACCATATGAGGGCAGATCTCTCCATAATCTGTATTTGTTTTGACTCTGGAAATCATTATGAGAGGCCTGGGTGATACTCACATACCTGAGATTAATAACTGTCAGTACCAGCTACGCCTTGGAATTCTTGAGTACTATAATCACGTTCCAAGCCAACCTAACACCTTTTCTAAGGCCAACCTTGAACTTTAGGAAAGAGGCTAATCTGAAATATATTATGGCTTTTATGTAACTGATTCATCTATTCAGGGCTCACACTGCATTTCGTGTTACATTTGCAAACTGAAACTGGGAGCTGTGTGATAAAGTGAGTTACACTTTCATATATAAAAGTTAAATGACATATTGAAACTGTTATATATCAAAATTTTTATTGACAGAATAAAATGCAAAAAAAAATAAGTACTCCATCAGTGCCTAATTAATAAGTGGATATTTCATCAAGTAAGAAAATAACAAAAGCTCTGACCTCTGGAGACAGTGTTCTCAATAGGAAAAACAAGCAAAAAGCAATGAGCAAATCCTGAATAAAGTCATGTAGGAAATAATGCCGGGGTAACAAAATACATAGCAGCTGGATCAGGACTGGGTTCTTATAGCATAGGTGTCCCAAGCCTTGCTGAGAAAGGCATTATGTTCTGATGAAGCCCTGGGGTTGAACTGTATTAACACTTAAGGAAAACATATGATCTCAGCTCCGGAGCACAGCCAGGAAAGTTAGCTGGAAGGTCAGAAAGTTCTAGGATCTCAAAGCCTAAGATTCTAAGATGTTTTTGTCTTTCCTAAGAAGGGAAAGAGGTCACTGCTAAGTTTGGTTCTTAGGAGTGACATAAGACATGTAATGTCTTCAAAGGGCACTTGTGGCTGTTGCCAGTTGAGAAAAGGAAGAGCTGAATAGGAAAGTGTGACGCACACGAGGCGGAAATTGGGAGATCCTAGTGAGAGACACATGGTTCATCCTGAAACTGCATGCTGCCCAAGCAGGCAGGTGGGATTTAGCCTATGATATGTTTTAAACTAGACTCAGCAGGGTTTGTGGGTGGGCAAGGCATGGGCTCTGTGATGCCCAGCTAACCATGTCAGTCACCAAGCCTGAGAGAAGGCAGCAGGGGACCCAAGCAGATTCCAGCTTGGACCAGCTGAGTGTGGCCTGACTGACTCCCACGTTCCCAGAGGAAATAGAGAAAAGGAGCTTGGTGCAAGGGCTGGACAGAAATTAACAGTCATATTTAAGGCCTTGACATTGGACTTATGTCACCAGTGATGAGAGCTAGGTGTGGAGAGACTGTATAAACATGATCGAGACCCTCAGGGAACTAACAGCTAGATAGCAAGAAATGACCAGGAAAGAGTGGGGCACTGCAGGGTCTGGAGGCCAAGGAATATGGAGCAATGGGACGGTGACCCATTCCAGGACCCACTCTGGTTTTACACAGAAGACCACTGGTGACCCCAAAGAGCAGGATCATGGAGCAGGGCTGGCTGTGAACACAGGACATCAGGAATGAAAAGGAAAAGTACAAGGGAAAACAGGAGGGAGGTAGAAGAGGCACACAAGACAGTTAGAAAGATGAGTGAAAGTTAACTGGTGAGTTATGATGCAGGCCAGGGAAACACCCCCAAGGGAGCTGCACCTGGCATGCAGGTGACAGACAGGGTCAGCTGTGGTCCAGGCAGGGAGACAGAGACGTGAGATGCAGTACTGTGGACACTGCCCTTGACTGCTGCTGGGTTTTAGTAACATGACATGACAATTAGAGTCTACTTGAGATAAGTGCTGAGCCCTGGAGCCAGAGCAGAAAGGGGAGATGAGCAAGACAACCATCCTGGTAGTTTAGGGTCCTTATCCTGGCAAACAAAATCCTGCACTTTGAAATCCCAAAAGATCACAGTCTTAAAAGGGTAAACTCTGAGTGTCAAAGTCACAGAAATGTCACTCTGGAAGGAGCTTAACAATTACTTAAATAGCATTTGTTTACTCTTTTTTTTAAAAAAAAAAAAAAAAAACTTTATTTATTTGCCTTGGTGTTTGCCTGGAACTGGAACTACAGACAGTTGTTAGCTGCCACGTGGGTGCTGGGAATCGAACCCGGGTCCTCTGGAAGAGCAGATGGTGCTCTTAACCACTGAGCCATCTCTCCAGCCCCCGCATTTGTTTACTCTTAAAGGGACATTTACTTAAGAGAAAGAAAACCGTAGCAAAGCACTGCCTGGGCTACTTGGCGAGATAACATAGACTTGAGCCAACTGCACATTTGCAAGTCAAAACACTCAGTCTCCACTGAGTATAACAGCCAGAGCAGACAAACCACATTCCCAGAGACACAGTTCTGAGATGAAGCTCATTGCCACACGTCACCATGGTTGGCAGCTGTGCAACAAATCTGCATTGCCTGAAACACCAAGATTTTTAGTGCAATTCATAAAATAATAAATTTATACACTAAAAAACACTGAGATGGAATGTACAAGTTCAGACACCCAAAGATCTACTGTCTCCGGAAGTTTCCAGAACATGCAGCCATCTCTCCGTACTTGCTGGGGAACTTGTAAAATTTTCACAAACATGCATGAGCTCCTCCTCACACTAGGGGACTCAACTCTGAGTCATCCATCTGTCAGTGTGAGCTGTCTGTTCACTATGAACTGCGCTCTCTCTCCTCACTGTGCACTCTGTTCTTCTCTTCACTGTGAGCTGTCCTGTGCCCTCACCATGAGCTGTGAGCCATCTTCCAGCTGCAAATACCCAAGTGTGGTGCACTTAAGCTACAGGCTGAGTGAGGATTCAATTTGCCACATGAATACAGCAATCAGAGTGTGCAGGAGTATTGTCTGGGACAAGAGTGCAGTCTGTGGATCTTGTCTATCTGTCCTTTGCAGTCTTGTACATGTCCTTCATTTGTATGAGCGACAGGTCTGCACAGCAGGAAGACCCGTTAGTACTGTCAGAGCAAGAACCTTCCTCCCTATTTCCGGCCCTGTGAGGAAGTAGAATGAAGGGACAGCATGCTGAGTCTTTTCCCTGGTGCTGAGCACCAGGACAGAGCCTGAGCACTGGTCACCCAAGAAGCAATGGGCTTCTGTGCTGAAAGATGCTCGTGGGCTGACTCCTTCCTCCAGGAAGCCTCTTGGACAGAAACTATGATACCTAACAAGGTAATGACACTATTAGCAGCTCTTCTCCAGCTGAACCTAACCATTCTCTCTTTACGCTTAACTCTTCCTGCCTATCACAGAAGCCGGCCTCAAGTGCGGCCTGGTTTCTAAGTGTCCCATTCTATACTGTAGCTTTCTGAAAAGAGGCTAAAAGGCATTTTTTTTCCCTCTTGGTTACCAAATTACAGGTGATCTATACCTCAGGGAGGTTTGCTTACCTCCCCATTTACAACCCAGAACACCTAAATGCCCCTTCTTCACACCTCATCTAGACTCACTTAAGCTGGTCACAGTCATCTGAGGATCGTATGTGTCCTGCTCTGTTCCTTCCTCTCCATGGTATTCCTGCTGGGCTTCACCCTCTCCAGCACTAATCAGGTATCTGGTTAACTGCCATTTCCCGGAGATCAGTTTTACCCACAAGGCTTAGTGGGGACTTCCCACAGGAAGTATCACCCCAAGGCACCAGCAATGCCACTCCACTAGTGTCTTCCTCACCCATCCCATCAGCAGGTGAGATGTCACACTGGCACCACCTTGGCCTTCAGCACCCAGATTTCCAGACACCATATCTTCCCAGGCACATGGTGGACATCTATTTGCTGTCTGGGAAATAGTTGCACATCTTTAATCCTTTACCCACCTGTGGTCAGTCCTCTCAGACAGAATTCCTGTGGCTTCGCTGCTTTCTGAATCTCATTTACTGCCAAGTACTGGGATGAAGACGCAGCTTTGCTTCTGTATCCAGCCCCTACCTCAATGTGAGCCCACACAGCTGCACATACTCCCAGCCATCATCTCCTGGGGACCCCAATTGGCACTGTCACAGTAAATGACTCTGCAGATGCAGCTTTACTCCCCTGAGCCCATCTCCATACCTTTCCTCCCACCACCAGCCACACACCCCTTGAGTAAAGTGTGACAAGCCTGAAGCTATCCTTTGAGAGTTTGTGTTTACAAGATAATAAGTGAGGTTTTGCCAGAAATTAAAGTGCAAAAATTACACTCTATGAGAGTTCTGAGCCATTGTATGTTTTTCCTAATACCTCTAAGGGTTGTCCTCCAATCTTCAGAGGCCACAGTACTGATTCTCTACCATGAAAGCCATAACCTTAAGACACATCACACTCTAGACTGATATTGCCCCTGCTTTGGGGGCAATGACAGCTCACATCTCTGTATCCCTGTGTACCTGAGTAGTAAGTAGCCCCCACAAAAAAGCTGGTGCTAGCTCACTGCAGCTGTACAGATAATGAAGGATTTTTCACACCAAGCCAGAACAGATTACATACTTGTTCTCTTGCCCCAATGTGTGCAGAATCTCTTTTTTCTGTGCCTTGCAAAGCAGGCACACGGCTCCATCTAGGGGACAAAGCCACTCTAACAGCTAATATTCCAAAAGTCCTGGGGTTACCTTAGAGAACAAATGCAGAAACTATTTGTCATCCTGCTAGCAGGATCTTGCTCAGACCTTGGAGAGCTCCCACTGGGGCCCATAGAATAGAACACAACTTCACAGAAAGGGAGAGGAGTATCTGCATTAGCACCTCTGACCACACAGCTGTGGTAATTTGAATGAAAATGGTCCCCATACACTCAGATGTTTTAATACTTGGTCCCCAGTTGGTGGAAATATTTGAGAAGGATTAGGAGGTGTGGCCTTGAAGAAGTGTACTATTGGGTGTAGGTTTTGAGCTTTCCAAAGCCTGATGCTGTCCCCATGGTTCCCTTTCTGCCTCACGGTTTGTCAAAAGATGTGAGCTCTCTGTTGTTCCTACTGCCATGCCTTTTCTCCACCATCACAGATTATAATACCCCGAAATCATATGTACATTTAAACACTTGTTTTTATCAGTGACCTCGGTCATGGTATTTTCTCACTGCAATAGCAAAGTGGTTGACAGAACAACATCTTTTACTTCCTTACAGGCTTCTCAGGTTTATGGACATAGAGATACACACACAGTTCAGGTCATAACTCCCAACTCAGTAGATAGGAATGTAGGTTTCCATCTCTCCATCTATTCACAATTCTAATTAGTTTGATTAAATTTCACTATGGTATTCACAAGATGCTCTTTGTCAAATTGGTTTTCAATTCATCAGAACATAAAAGTGGAAATTATGTTAAAGAAAAAAACTTGGCACAAGGACAGCAAGATATAATGTGGAAAAGAGAGTGGGAAATCACATGTAAAAACAGACACACGAGGCCACAAAGCAACAGAGGAGCTCCCAAGGTCAGACGTCAACCCCGAGAAGTAAATGAAACACACACCTTAAGTTTTGTGTGATTTGGGTTGTAGAAGCTCAATTAGTAAAGTGCTCACCACATAAGCTTGAGTATCCGAGTTCAATTCCTAGAACCCAGGAAGAATAACCAGGCATGGTGGTTCATGACTATAATCCCAACACTGGGGTGGAGTGGGGGGCTTGAAATAGGCAGATCTCCAGACTCACTGGCCACACAGCCTTGACTAATTAGCAAGCTTCAGATGAGAAAGAGACTTGTCTAGATGGCATCTGAAGATTGATAGCTGAACCTTGGTCTCCAGACACATGTGCACACACATACACATAAACAAATAAATTATGCCTCTGTGGCCTAGTGCTATTTAAACAAGAAACAGTGAATGGCTTCTCTGGAGCAGGGTGAAGGAATATCTGCCTCCCAGGCATATTGTAAGCTCTGAGTTTCTCATCTGTGTGTTTCATACACCAAACCCTTGCAGATGTGTCCTACTGGTGGACAGAGTATAGGGATGTGATGTGAGAAAGCCATCATCTCTCTGGTCAGAGATTGGCCTCAGTTAATTAAAGCAGGTACTGGGCTTCGGATCACACATCAGCGAGGCAATGCTCCTAGCCCTCTGTGCTTCCCAGAATAACAACAGAAATAATGAGACGATTCTGACTTGAGGAGCTTGGAGACATTTGTAAGGTTTTCCCTTCTTAAACAGTCGGATGAGCAAGGCACTGTTAGTCCTTTCTTTGGAACAATTGAAGTATCTCATACTTATTTTTCATATTTACATTGTATTTAAACCAACCCTACCCAGGGTCAGAATAGATCTTGCCCCTCAGTAAAGAGGTGGCATTTCTACAGCATCTCTGTCTGCATTCAATAGTGACTGTTGACCCCTTGCAATGGCACTCAAGTGGGCCTACAGCAGAAGTCTGTGAGTACCCCATATACTGACTCAGGGGACAATGCTGTACTCGGCAAAAGAAGGACATGGAAGCGATCAATCATAAACCATGTCAAGGCAGGTCACCAGGTGAAAGTACTTCACACATAAGGAAGATCTTAGAATTGGCAGTGGAATCTGTCCTGTCATTAGGAAGGGATGTGACGAAACATTCCTTGAAGATTTCTTCACATGAGTTTCACTCAAAGGCAGCAATAGAGAAAATATATATTATATATTTATTATATATATTATAAAACAAAAATTCAGCTATGAGCATCTTTCCTCATATATATATATATATAACACAGAAGAGCACTGCATTCTAAGACCTGTTGTAGAGGTGATGTCACTGCAGGATTAAATGCAACCCAGAGGACACAAACACCTGACTTGAATGCACAGATACTCTGGGAAAACTGCCAAATCTCAGGCTGCCCAGTGCAGGGTCATATCCAGCTCTTAGCAGTTTGGTTTTATTGCGGTGAAGCCCCTGGGGCCCAGTGAACCACATGTGTAGGAGTGGATCACATTCAGAGACACCGTACTACCTTGGCTATGTCACATTTTGCTTGAGTCTTTTTATGCCTTGAACCCAAGTTTTACCTGTCTTTTTCAGAAATACAAACCACAGGGAAGAAAATAAAAATTAAATGACCAACTTAAAGGGCTTTTTAAACAGCTGATCTCAATTTACGAATTCAGAATGGGGCTATTTCTTGACCACCACCACTAACATTTGATATTTCATCATGGTTCCTAAAATGTCACTCAAGAATTCCTCTTCCTGAACTGGGTCCCTCCTTTCATCTCTGGTGGATGCCAAAGCCACACATTTCTATCCCTCTGCTTTGGGGAGCAGACTCTTCTGAGGCCTGATGTTTGCTTTGCATAATGCTTCAAACTCAGGTCCAGTCAACCTTTGGTATGCACAGAGGATAAACCTGTCTGGCCTAACCATGAAGCAGAAGGCCTGCCTGAGGTGTTTGGGGTCCCTACATTAACACAGAAGTTTTGGTGATGGCATCACACCTGAGCTGCTCTTTAGGTCCCTAACACTGGTTATGAACATACTCACAGGATATGCACCACACCTGACATACTAGAACATGCAAGCTTATGTATTGTTGTTATTTATGCTGTTTTGGGGGGGCACCAACCAGCTCCCAAATAAATCACACATGGAGGCTTATTCTTAATTATAAATGCCTGGTTTTAGCTTAGCTTGTTGCTAGCCAGCTTTTCTTAAATTATCCCCAGTGTCTTTTGTGTCTGGACTTTGCTTACCTTTTCTTCTGTAACTTGACTTTCATTCTTACTCCGTGGCTGGTTGTATAGCTAGGTGGCTGTTTCCCAGTGTTCTCCTCCTTCTCTGGCTCCTTCTTCCTCTCTCACTCCTCCATCTCTTCTTCTTCCTGCTTTTTCTTTCTCACTTTTATATATCCTCTCTGTCTGCAACCTACTGTCCTTTACATCCACAGAGCTGTTGCTCAGATACACGGTTCTCAAACTCCCGTCTGCACCTGGTAACTATGAAAACAACCTTGAGAGGACAGCATTTGGCAGAGTTCACAGTGATCTCAGAGTCAGTTAGCATGGTAGAGACACAGATGAACATTCCTATCTAGTAAAGTACGAGCCTGGGGGCAGCAGCACTCACAACCCTCACTAAGCGTGAAAAAAAAAATAATGTCTTTCTTTGAAGAGATCAGAAGCACTCAGCACACTATCCCCTTGAGGTTAGTGTGTGTGTAATCTGAGGCCCAGAACTGATACTGTGGCTTAGAGAAATAAGGGTTGAGGAGCTTCCCCAGCCTCCTGCTAATGGCCCACAGTCATTCTATTATGGACAGCTGTACTCCACAGCACAGACATCAGTCTATACAATGTGCATTTGTACTATGTGTACTAGTTAGTTTTTTTATGTCAGACAGAAGTTAGGGAACAAGGAAGTCAATTGAAATAATGTCTTCATCAGCTTGCCTGTAGGCCAATCTGTGGGGGCATTTTCCAGATTAATAATTGATGTCGGAAGCCCCAAACTACAGGGAGGGTGGTGCCATCCCTATGAATATGGTATTGAAGTGTATAATAAAGCAGGCTGGGCAAGCCACAAAGACCAAGTCAGTGTGCAGTGTTCCTCCATGGCATTTTGCTTCAGTCCCTGCCTCTAGATTCCTGCCTTGAGTTCCTGCCCTGATACTCTTCAATGATAGACTATGATGTAGAGGTGTAAACCAAACAGACCACTTCTCCCATGAATTACTTTTTGGTCATAGTGTTATCACAGCAAGAGAAACCTTGACAAACACATGTAATTAGCCACACTAAGCATCTGTCTGTACACACGCACAGAAACATACAGGGATACAGAAACACAAAGATAAAAATAGAGCCAGTCATAGATGCACAGACAGAGAGAAAGACTGACAGAGAGAGAGACAGCTAGAGAAATACAGAGAGACAGACACAAAACATTTATACAAAAAAAATAACAGAGAAAGACATAGAGATATAAAAAGAAACAGAGATGCACAAAAGACATGAACTGTACATAGAAGCACACATACAGAGATACAAAGTAGGTAAGTAGGTAGGTGATAGATAGATAAATAGGTAGATAGATAGATGACTGACACCCCAAATTCTCCACACTACACTGTGGCAGTGTTGTGCTAGCTCCCACACTTGTAGGACCATCTTCCAAATCGGTCACACACTTGCTATCTGAAGTCACTGTGTGCACAGGACACCAGCACATGCTGCTGAGCAGAGTGCATGGTGGCAGATGAAGGTACAGCAATGCTGCCTTAAGTGTCACAAAATTTGCCCCACTAAATACAGCACTGTGAACAAGGCTTTCCATACATTTGAGTTCTAAGTCATAACCCTACTCCTCCTCAGCTCCAGGGCACTCCTTTGCTATGGAGCACCCCAGACACATGCATAGAAACATGCCACATATACCTAAAGACCACAATCTCATTCTACACCCACAGAAAGTTAGGGTACAACCAAGACCACGTGCTTAATGTGAAAATAATTTGAGCATATTTTTGGACTTTCCTTCCTGTCCACTGCCAAGAAGCTTAGTTTTAGGACAGGTTAAAAACTCCAGCATATAACAGGAAATAGAAACACACACATACATGCCTTACCATGCTGTCAGTTCCCACTCAAACATTTCAGGGTCATGCTTCTTGGCAGCTTACGCCATTCTTTCAAAAGGCTTTGCTCAAGATGGGGGCATGTCTCCCTTCTCAGTAGTGCTGAGCACAGAGGGTGGTCAGCCTCTGGACAGAGACTCTGCTGTAAGTCATGTGAACTTTAGTTTTTTAACACCCTTGAATGCCCAAGGCCCTTTAGTACTCCAGAGCTGCCTGTGGCCAACAGTGGAGAAAGCCTTCACCCACGTTGACCTCAAGTTCCTCATCTGTTACACACACTTCAGTTTCTGAAGCACAGGGCAACCTCGCAAACACTGCATCCCCTGAAGCCTAAGATGAACAGATTTCTGGGTGAGTGCAAACTAATTAATTAAAGCTGAGCACACAACATGCTAAGTTGCTAACTGTGAAATCAGGGAAGCTTAACTGGAGTCTGGACTCAGACATGGACACTGCAGATGTCACAGGAGAATAGGGTAATTACTTCTAGCTGCTCGAGCATGATCCTTACTTGGTTACAATTTAAGCACACAATGCAAAGTGGCTTAACAACGTGCAGAATTAGCATATCTAAGAAAAGAGGACATTGGAATGTATCCATTGTGGGGCACTTACAGCATCATTTAAAAACTTGTCTTTAACTTTGTGGGCATCTTCAAAAAATTGTTTATGTAAAACATAGAATAAATTAAGCTTATTTTACTGAAGTAAAAAAATAGGTCATATCCAACATGTTTTATGTTAATTTTGGCCTTCTATGTTTTTTCATTCAAAATATCTAAAAAGTAACAATTGTCTTGCTTTTCTCAGCTATTGTGAATGAAGTTGGTTTCCAAACATGACACAAATATAGTGAAATTAAGAACGTCCTTTCAATGTAAGATGTCCACTAAAGAAAAGAAATTCTCCAGAACTGTTTCTGTTGTGGCCAGTCATTTGGAGGGCACACACTTTCTGCAGATCTTACGTACCTCTGTTTGCTTGGAGCCTAATAAGGCAAACAGAACCATGTCAGCCATGACTCTATGCTCTGTTACCTAACTGTTTGAGGTCATATGGGTGCCAGAGAGAGGTAGGAACAGTGGAGTCTTGGAAAGGCATCAGCCACATCTTGGGTTTTAGTGGCAGTTGCTGGAGATATGACATCAGGCAGTCATCATCCTCTGTGAGGCCTTCAAACCCATACACTTACTGATCCACATGACCTGTGGCCACCAGTACCAGCTCACAGCTGGCTGTTTTTTCACACCAGCTTATATGAGGTAAAGATTAAATGCACAGCACATACAGAAGCCAAATGATCTCTGGTGGCACAAATAACACCGAGTGGCCACAAGTGAGCCAATACTGACCCAACTGACATACCCACAGTGATCTAGCTGATCTGACAGGCCCGAGGCAGTTCAACTCCCTCAATATGGCTATAATTAAACAGATATGGCCTCTAATGATCCAGAGTTACCTGATCTGACTATATTTTCTGCAGACTGCCACTGCCCACCTCACCAAGCCATTCCCTAGTGCATGCTCCAGAGGCCTCATCCATGAAGAGCAAGCAGCATGCCATGTCCCTGCCCTGTACAAGCTCTCCAGCTGCTTTTTCTGAATATTCAGCTTTCCCCTGCTAACACTGAGTCTGGAGTGAGGCTAAATTAGGATCTTACCACATGATCAGTGAGAGCTCAGGTAAGACAAGACATTGTCCACAGGACTAGAGTTCTAAGCAATCAATCCTGGCTTTCCCCTGACCTACCAACCACTTAAATAAAAAGCATTTGCTATTCAGCTTTCAGCAAAGTCTATTTGCCATTCCCTCACAGCATTTGTTTCCTCCATACTGAGATTATTTTCTTGATGTCCCTTTCTAAGCACACAGTACATCCCCCCGGAGTGGAGACATGTGCTAGTCTGTTCTCTTGGGGCCTGCTGTATTCAAGATCACAGTGATTTGTGAGCAGACACAAAACAGAGATGAGAGGAACCTCAGGCACAGGCCATTGCTTCAGCAGACAGAACTCAGGTGTCTGGGGTCTCGATGTGCAAGGAAGAAGCTCCAGCCTCAATCTCCTGGGGCCCAAACAATCATCTTGCTTCAGTCTCCTAAGTAGCATGTCTGTGGCTCTTCATGAGCAAAGGAAACAAGCCTGCATACATACCTCCTGAGCTCAAGGCTTCAGAGCTCAAGAGGGTCTGCTGAATTCTTTAATCTGCCTGGGCCCCAGAGCTAGACACTAGGGTTGTTTAAAGGGTATAAGAAATCCTATGTATGTATATCATGATACTAGAGCCTTCAAGACTCTCCTGGGGTCCCTGGGATCATAAACCAGTGTAGTGGGATTATGTTCTGGTATGTTGTCCCTCCTACTAGTTTAATAAAAAGCTGATTGGCCAGAAGGCAGACAGGAAGTGTGGGTGGGGCTACCAGACTAAGAAAACTCTGAAAACAGGAAGAGCAGAGCAGAGACTACACCAGGAGAGATGCCAGCAGATGCAAAGGAAAGAAGACAACCATGCTGCTCTGAGAAAAGGTACTAAGCCACATGGCTAGACAGATTAATGGAAATAGATTGAGATAAGATGAAAGAGCTAGCTAGCAATATGTCTGAGCTATAGGTCAATCAGCATGAAAGTAATATAAGCCTTTGTATATTTTTGTGGAACTGTATGTCTGTGGGACAGACAGGCTAGAAACTTATTACAGGCCAGAGGTACTTATAATGGGTAGAGGTTCAGACACATGCACATGGTACTTCAGCAGAAAGCTGCCCTGAGACACCAGAGGTGGAAAACAGGGAAAGAAGAGGAACTGGAGATGGTCATAAGCAGTCCCGTTTCTGATAAACCAGGCAGCCAGATTTGAAGGGTTGGAGAGATTCCTCACAAAAACTAAATCTGAAATTTGAACACTTTGTGATGGGAGAGTCAGATCCATCTAGACAGAACAGCAAGGGTAGGACTCGGGTGGATCTGCCAGAACGCACTGAAGATGACAGGAGTCAGGCCTGATGGGCCACCTACACACGACGGCATCAGGGCTGGCTAGACTCCGACAAAGCTGCTGACACAGGTTGAGGACTGGAAGCTGATTTGGAGCCATGTATAGTAGCACGATTTTGGATTGTAAGAAAAGAAGACTCTGGGAGGCAGGAGAGGGCCCAGAGCTGCAGGGCCGGAGCGGCGCCGCCGCCATGTCCGACAGCGAGAAGCTCAACCTGGACTCCATCATCGGGCGCCTGCTGGAAGTGCAGGGCTCGCGGCCTGGAAAGAATGTGCAACTAACCGAGAACGAGATCCGTGGTCTGTGCCTCAAATCCCGGGAGATTTTCCTGAGCCAACCTATTCTTCTGGAGCTTGAGGCGCCTCTCAAGATCTGCGGTGACATCCATGGCCAGTACTATGACCTTCTACGGCTGTTTGAGTATGGTGGCTTCCCTCCAGAGAGCAACTACCTCTTCTTGGGGGACTATGTGGATCGTGGCAAGCAGTCTTTAGAGACCATCTGCCTGCTGCTGGCCTATAAGATCAAATACCCTGAGAATTTCTTTCTGCTTCGTGGGAACCATGAGTGTGCCAGCATCAACCGCATCTATGGCTTCTATGATGAATGTAAGAGACGCTACAACATCAAACTGTGGAAAACCTTCACCGACTGCTTCAACTGCCTGCCCATTGCAGCCATTGTAGACGAGAAGATCTTCTGCTGCCATGGAGGCCTGTCTCCAGACTTGCAATCGATGGAGCAGATTAGGCGCATCATGCGCCCCACAGATGTGCCTGACCAGGGCCTACTGTGTGACCTCCTGTGGTCTGACCCTGACAAGGATGTTCAAGGCTGGGGCGAGAATGACCGCGGTGTCTCTTTTACCTTTGGGGCTGAGGTGGTAGCCAAGTTCCTGCACAAGCATGATTTGGACTTCATCTGCCGTGCACATCAGGTTGTAGAAGATGGCTATGAGTTCTTTGCCAAGAGGCAGTTGGTGACACTCTTTTCAGCTCCCAACTACTGTGGGGAGTTTGACAATGCTGGTGCCATGATGAGCGTGGATGAGACCCTTATGTGTTCCTTCCAGATCCTCAAGCCCGCTGACAAGAACAAGGGGAAGTACGGGCAGTTCAGCGGCCTGAACCCTGGAGGTCGTCCCATCACCCCACCCCGCAACTCTGCCAAAGCCAAGAAGTAGCTTCTGTGTGCTGCCCTTCTGCCCCAGACGATGGATTATTTGTACAGAAATCATGCTGCCATGGGTCACACCAGCCCCTCG
>PVIH01015120.1:0-50873 GCA_004025045.1 Sigmodon hispidus
AAAAAAAAAAAAAAGCCAAACATGCCCAAGCGGCAAACCACAACCACGGAACAGCTTGGGATCAGAAACACCCTGGACTGACCCTTTGGATCCCACTCCACCTAGAGGAACACCTGACTCACTCTTGAGGGAGGGGGGAAAGAACTGGATTTGGCCAGAATTGGAGACTGATCTAAGCATTATTGGGTCAGGGGGACCAATGTTCATATTTTCATTGTGAAGAGCATCACTGTTTTAAAACTAAGATAGAAAATGATAAGAACATGTTACCATCATCAGCTTTTACACACACACACACACACATACACACACAAACACACACACACACACACACACACACACACACATAAACACTGAATATTTTCCCTATATATCAACCAACTTATGGCTCAGAGAGTGTGGGATTCCAAGTGCACAGTTGATTTTCTCAGATATCTCCTGTGCTATTTTGTATTTTCCTGTATATTCTATATTCTTGTCATGTCAAAGCAAAGCTATTAATCAAGGAGAACTCAACCTAACACAGCTTCTCATATTCTTATCACTGAATACCCCACAAGGTAATTCCTTCCTGGACATGAATGGATGTCTACAATATACCATTTGATCTTATTCTAACTCATGCACTTCTCTTTTCATATGCCATTCAACATTGAGCATGGCCAACTTACAACTTTCCAATCTTTTTATGAGCTGTTATCTCAGGTCCAGCCAGATAGTTCAGTGCATAAAGGCACCTGCTACCAAGGCTAGAGAAAAACAAACCAACAAACAACACAAACAAACACATATTCAATCCTACAATACAAGGTGGAAGGAAAGAACTGAATCATGAAAAATGACCTTTGACTAACTCTCAAGAAATAAAGAATAGGGATTAAAGTCTATCAATTGCTAATTACACATACACACACACACAACATTTACATTATTATATAGTGTGTATCTTTATTTTCACTTTCAAATATAAAGAAAACATATCGAGTCAATAAGAAAACTAGTGATGGAAAAATAAATTAATCCAGGCCTGGATGGATCATATTCAAACCCATGGAATTTTTTTTCCAAGAGTTGCTTTCTGAGAACAAAAAAAAGGACAAATGTACAGATTTAATTGAAAACAAATTAGAAAAAAAGATACTTCTTGCATTAATCATAGTGGAAAATTTGTTCTGTAGCTTTCAAAAATTCATAGTATTTAAAATAAAAATTCAAGAGAAATATATTTTAACCATATATATGCACACACACATATATATTCATATGTATGTATGTAATTCAAAGAATAAAGAGCAAAATTTAAAATTATATGAGGTGCATGAATACTGGCACCTACCAAGTATTTGTAGAACTTACATTTAACATAACCATTCAAAAACATACTTTCAAATTTGAATACACCTTAACCTTGCAAATATATGCACAAAATTCTGCATATATTATTAATAGATATTACTATATGCCTCAAAGACAAACAAAAGTAAAAAAAAGTCTTATTTAGATAAATAATTTAAGATAGGACTATAGAGAACAAAGAAGACCATATTTTTTAACTGTAAAATAAAAAATAATCACTTGAATAAAGAGACTGAGTCTTGGTGGTGATTTAAAAAAGCAAACAATAAGGGTTAATTGCTTGCACACTGAAATTTATCCAGCAGAAATGTGCTTCATTTGAAAAGAAAAGAATCTTAGGGGTGCCTTTGGAAAGATCAAAACATCTTTCTTATCCAAGAGACATGGGATTGCCAAATCCTAGACTGCTAATTTCTCTAAAATCTCAACTAAAGAAAACCTTTCAGCACAGAACTCTGCTATGGAAGTATAAAGTTTCTAAATAATAATAAAATAAGATTCCTGAAATCTAAATCAGCTAGTAGACAAGACTAACAAGTAACTGGGTTGTCATGATAAAAGGGTTTAAGACAAGTGAGCACAATTGTCCTGGGAAGAGTGAAAGAAACTTCAGCACACAATAGTCTCAATTGAAGGAAACCTCAGAAATACATCACACCGACATTTACTGAAAGCAAGGAGACTTGCCAACATGTGAAAAGGACAGCGACCATTCCTTTAAAGATTATGCCACAAGAATTTACTGAGTTACTTCTTACTAGCTTATTGGTTCATGAAAAATACATTTCTATTAAGCTAATTCCAAGGATTAGAATAGTTTGTGTCATACTATATTTTAAAATGAGCCTCTAAAATATGTAGCTTTGGATAATTTTAGGAAGTAAGATTCTTTTGAAGTTGGATTTTAAGTGCTGTGCATTGTCACAGTGTCAAAGATTTTTTTTCTCCCCCATGGTAGGTAAAATATATTTCTCTTTTCTCACTTATTTTCAATGGAATCTGCTGCATTTAATGTTTTCTTATACACAGGTTTACTTTCTTGAGAAAAACAAAAAGCGGAAAAGTAACTTTCAGTTTAAGGGGAATCAGGCTGGAAAGATGTCTCAAGCGAGGGGAGCTGTTAATGGTCTTTCAGGAGACAGTTATAAAAATCAATTTATTAAAGTTATATTGAAGTCCCTGGTACTTGGTGAGAAGGTAATGAATGCAGCTTTATTCATTTATTCACTTACTCATGAAAGGATTCCATCTAAGCTAGGCTTAGCTACGATTCAAAAAGCAAGGAGAAATTGCTTCAATATTAACTTCTCATGAAAATACTCTAACTTTCTGATATTTAGTTTGCAAAAGATGATCAAGCCTAGGACAGTCAGGAAACAACTGGCACTGTGAATAAAAGAAAATTATTCAAGCATTTGAAGAGACAACCATAAATCTTATTTTAGAATAAAATTATATCTACAAAAACATGAAAAATATGATTTAACAAATACATGTTTTTAGAAAAATTTTTTTAGATTTTATCAGTGTGAATCTTTACATACATGTAAGTATGTGCATCACATAGATGTTTGGTACTTACAGAGGCCAGAAGAAAGCATTAGATTCCCAGGAATTTTAGGTAGGGATGGTTATAAGCCACCATGTGTGTGCTAAGTACCAAATTCAGGCCCTCTAGAAGAATAGTGAGTATTCATAACTGATAAATCTTCTCCCTACCTCTGTAATTAAAATCTTAATAGACTGGTGAAAAGATATTAATTACTACAAAGAGAAAAAGAAGAAATAAAAACAAAATGATAATGGATATAAAGTACAAGCAGAAGATGGTTAAATCAAGAGAACAGGAATTAATCCCAGGCAGATTACACATTCAAACACTTTTAAATCTAAATCATTTAGAAAAAAAATTGATAATGGTAAATCACTCTAAAGAGATTTTATAAAGCACCCCAAAGAGTCCAAATGAAAATTAAAAGTAAACAAGTTTCACTGTTTACACTTATATGTTGTGTCCATGTGTTTTAGTATATGTGTGTGTGTGCTGCACATGTGTGTAAAGTGGACATCATTTACCAAACCTCAAATAAGCCTTAGCCTCAGAGAAGATAGTGAGAACCATTACCTAATTACCTAATGTATAATCCATGCCTATCAAGCTCACGAACTTGAGATTCATTTTAAAAAGATTCACCAGAAAGTAAGCAAGTACTAAATAAGCATTTTCTTTTTTTTTAAGCTTTATTTATTTATTATTTATTTATTTGCCATGGTGTTTGCCTAGAACTGGAACTACAGACAGTTGTTAGCTGCCATGTGGGTGCTGGGAATCGAACCCGGGTCCTCTGGAAGAGCAGACGGTGCTCTTAACCACTGAGCCATCTCTCCAGCCCCAAAAACTTTTATTTATTTATTTAATTATTTGTCTTAGTGTTTGCCTGGAACTGAAACTACAGACAGTTGTGAGCTGCCATGTGGGTGCTGGGAATCGAACCCCGGTCCTCTGGAAGAGCAGACGGTGCTCTTAACCACTGAGCCATCTCTCCAGCCCAAAAGTTAATTTATCCTCATTTTATGTACACTGGTGTTTTTTGCCTGTATGTCTGTATGAAGAGATCAGATGTTGGAGTTGCAAGCTGCTGTGTGAGCCCAGGGAATCGAACCAGGGTCTCTCTACGTAGTGCAATAAGTGCTCAGTGCTCTTAACCACTGAGCCAACATCTCTCCATTGAAAGGCAGCTGGAGGGTCAGCCATGGGTGCTGGGAACCGAACTCTTATATTTATGGTTGTGAGCCAAGTCTTTAACAGCTGAGCCATCCCTCCAGCCCTCCAGCATTTTCAAGATAAAGCATTCTATTCAGATTAGTATACAAAAGACATTCATTTCAGCAGTAATAAGAGAAAGACAAATTCTTAAAAGTTAACATTTTTTATTAGATTAAAAGCCATTTAAGGATAAATTGAAAGAACAATAATTCAATGATCATGTGGGTTAGAAAATAAAAAAATTAACTCTGTAGTGAACTTCTTGGGAAAATATACTTTCACTTTGCTTTCTGTGTCATAAAAATATGTCTGAAAATAGATAAGGAGACATACATGAAGATATTGCTTATAACAAAATTTGCAATAGTAAATTATAGTGGGAGTCTGTTATTGTTTATTTAGAATGGGCTAACCCTCCTGTGGCCTGTGGTCTGTCTACAGAATAGATGACTTGAGAGAAAAAAATATACACAAAAAGAGCATCTCTATGCATGCCATTTTGAGTGTTACATCTATTATGAAATTATACAGAAGAAAAGCATATATAATTGTATTACACATGTTATCTGTTATGAATGATATTTATGTCCTTGGAAAATAAAGCATTAGCTGTAGACAAGAAGCTTATATTCCAAACCTGAATTATCTTGGGAGATAAAGAAAGGATTTTAAAAGAATGCCATTGTGGTACATTCCTATAATCCCACCAATCAAGAATCTGAGGCAACTTGAAAAAAGATAAAGACATACAGAAAGCTTGCGTTTACAGCCAAATTCTGTCTCAAAAGGAAAATGAAGAATGTCAATATGAAAATGGGGAGAAGTAAGAGTGACTAGGAGGAGCAGGGGGGTGGGGAAGGGAGTTTGAACAAGGGGATACATGAATAAAATATAAGACTTTATTCAAAATGATAAAAAGAAAAGAAAATAATTTTCTTCCTCAAAAGTTTTGAAAATCCAATTAAAGTATAAGCTTTTGGTCACATTCAAACACAAACCCACATTCAAAGTAGTTCAAGAAATTATGAGACAATAATCTACAGGTCCAAGAGGACTTGCTTCTGTTTTTCCTAATGTTATTCCTGTGTCTAAAGGGTTTCCTCACTTAAAATAAAAAAAAGGGAATGAGGGGCAGAAATAAAATGAAAAATAAGAGTAGTAGTACAAAAGAGGGAAAAAAATTGGGGAAAAATAAGTAGAAACAAAATTAAGGAAAAGAAAAACCAGAAAAGATGCAAAAGAAATGTAAATGATTTTAATGGCAGTGAAAGAGAATGGCAGATTCATTCCAGCCCCTACTCCTATTTTTATTTTATTATTAAGATGTTTCTTAACAATTTCAAAATTGTGTATATTGGAGAAGTTTCATTCCACATTATCACTGTTTGCTCTTCTCCCAACTCAGTAATCTCCTTCTTATTCCTAAGAAGTCTCTGTTTCAATTCCATAACTTACAGTCACTGTACATGTTTGATAATTTGTGGCCGACTGTATCTAGTAGGGGTTCTGGAGTGAACACAGGTGGAGATTATTTAATTGAAGCATAGACAATTTGCCAGTGACTATGCCACTGAAGAAAATGACCCTTCTCCCACAGTGTCTGTTAACTATCACTAACTACTCAGAAAAAAACTGTGGCCTGATGATCTTGACCCCACCCCAGCCAGTGAAAGCAACCACAGTAAATTCACTACTGCATAGAGCATGGCAGCGCTTCACAGCACTTCCCTCTATCCCTTGGTTTTTACAGTCTTTATACTCTTCACCTGTGTAATGTCTGCTAAGTCATGAAGAGGGTTATATGGATGTTCTGATGAGGGTTGAGCACCTTATTCTCAGCATTCAATCAACTATGAGTCTCCACATTTACCATCACTCATTGTCTGGAGAAAGTTCTTTGACAAAGGCAGAGAGTCATATTAAGTAGCCAGCATTATTGTCCTCCCACTGAACTCTCTGGTATTTTTTTTCTGAAACTGAGAACTTGCTTTTCACATTCTTTCCTTTTTTAAAAAAAAATATTGTACTGCTATTGGCTTCATTTTCTCTTTCGCAAAACATAAAAGTTAATAATTATTAATATCAAGTTATTTTTATAATTTACTGTACCAAAGGCAGTAACATGTGAAATATACAGACCTAAGTGCCTAAACACCAGCTTGGCCTCAGCGAGTTCAAACTGGTGCCTTAAAACATGTCCACCCAGTACTTCCTCATAGCCATGAGGGCCTCTTGAATGGGCACTTTCTCATAAGGCAATATGGGGTCAACCTGGAGCCTTGACAACAGAGGTGGAGTCCTGAGACAAGATGACCTGGACCAGTGGGAGAAGATCTTGCTGCAGCAGCAGATGCCATCAAAGCAAAGCCCTTTCCCCTGGCTGGAAAGAGGATATATAAAAGGTTACCTATTCCTAAATGAATTGGATTTGTTTGTTTCAACGAGTCTCAGGAGCCTGTCATTAATCCATGCCTTTTTGCTCCCTCCTCCAATGGGGAACTAGCAGGGTTTAAAGTACAGGCAACCCCAACATCTGGAACCAGAATTATGGGGATTTTGGCATAGTTATAGAGTATGCCTGGCTTAGGGTTCTTTTTCCTATTGCTGCAGTTATTATTTTTTTTTTGGCTTTTTCTTTTTGCCTGCTGTTGCAGTCACTGTTTGAAACATGAGTGAGTGCCTCCTTCATTCTGGTTGCAAGTCCTACTGCCCCATTTTTCTCAGCTCAGTGTGACTTCAAGTACCCTCAGTGAACTTCAGAATGTTGGCCATTCTTTCTGCATTGGTTCTCACTGTCTCATTCTGAGGTCTCTTATCTTTTTTCCAATGTTTGTTTTTGCTTGCCTGTTTAAGTTGATAGTGAGCCACACACATATCATTGTCCAGGTTCATCTGGCATTTCTACATGAAAAGTGATCACTTGGGAAAAGAATCAGGGTCTGGCTTCCAGATAAGATGACAACTGTGACACTGTGGGAGCATGCATCTACTGGGATCATATTCAGTTAAAGTTCCTTGCTAAGTACAGGACATCCTTTTCAAAATACGTCATTGCTTTGTTTGCTGTTGGTCTTGTGCTGTGGCAATGGGCAATATACTTTCTCACTGCAAGGAAGCTTACAGAGAAGCTTTATAATCTCTGATTAGCCATGGCCTCCATGTTAAAACAGGAGCTGAAAAAGTTCTCTGCTTCAGTACTGGTCCCATGAATCTCCCCAGAAAACATATGAGAAACAGATTTTTGGATAAAAGTGCTGTTTCTAGCAAGAAAAAGAAAAGTAACTTCAGGAAAAACTCCCCAGATGTCCTTGACTCCTCTTCTTCTGGCTCTAATTGCCAGTTTAAAGTCCTCCTCAACAGAGGAGATCATTGTAACTCTTATAATAAGTTTTGTGAGGAAGAATGCAGTGCTAACCACTCCATTATCTTAGCATCACCTGTGGTCTGCCCCCCTCAGGAGTCAGATAATGAGGACAAGTGACCCTAGACTAAGTGCAGACAGGAAAGGAGAACGCAGAAGTCCCAAAGGCTGATCCTGCAGCTCCCTCTTTTGCCCAAACTCCGGTAGCTATCCCTGCCCAGCTGTAGCCTTTCTATTTGCTGATGCTGGATCTGCTGCTGTCTGAGCCAGTTTGACCTGGACTTTCCCACCCCACAGCAGCTCCTTCCCATGGACCTGAGAACTACAAAGCAATGAGTAAAGAACACATGGTCCATGGAAGGAGAACTTTGTTTTACCCTAAAGGCCTCTTCTAATGATTGCTGTGTAAATTTATGTAAGATGACCACAGTAGACTTTCATAGTACCTCCACCAGTGGAACTATGTTGGGCTAAGAAGTACTTGCCCTCTTTGCTTTATTAAAAATATATTAGGATGCACCAAGATAGTATATCCATCATTAGCTCGATATGCAAATGTACTTAGTTTTTCTACCTTGGTGAGTCTTCCCATTCCTTGGGAACATTGTCAACCAGTTCTGATTTCTAAATCATTCCAAGATTTCCAGAACAATCTGATAAAAGTTATTGTGCTTAATTCTACTTGGGACTTATAGAGGTATACTTTAGTAGATGACTCAAAAATTGCCTCATTATTATTGCAGAGACCTCTTAATATCTAGATGTGATCCCATTAAGGGCAATTGGGACTTATTCAGCCCATCTGTCTTGATATGTGCCCCCTCATGTTTTTAAAGAGGGGCATTTTCTATAATGGGACCTATTCCCATGCAAAACAAAATAAAGACTGAGAAAAAGTAAAAGTACAAATAATTCACAAGATTAGTTGGACGGCCACCCTGGTTTGTGTCTGGCCACAGTTTTTTTTTCTCTTGGTAACTAATGCCTCTGCTATAAATAATGTTCTTGACTGCTCCTGAGAAGTATATACAGATATATTGATGAAAGAACCAGTTGTTTTTGGATCTCTGTTGCTAATGCTACTCACTTTAATGCTATTACCATTATGCCTTAAGCTCCATTGACAACAATACATAGAGAGAAAAGAAAATTTGAAATTACAGCTGCCTTTGTTACAGCAATGCTGCTAGCGGTAGGAAGAGCAGTGGTTAGAACAGTCTCATTGACTGAAAATGCTGCCCCAGCAGAGAACCTGAGTTAAGCATTAGCTCAGTCTGCTGAGACCCTACATGCACATGAAGTTATTAATCAACATCTTCATCAGGCCATACATATATTACAATAAATTGACTTAATGGCAGAAGAGTTAGCATTGGTCAGAGACATATCATTATTAGGCTGTTATCCTAGATATCAGGCAATTAGACTCACCCTCCATAAGGTGAGTCACCCTCCATAATATTTCACTGAGAAGAAACTGATTGGTACAACACATAAAAGGGACCTAATCGCATAAGTTTCTTAATTACTTCATCTTGCTTGAGGAACAAATCAATCAATGAAATATAACCAGGGTACCAGCCATGACCCTAGAAACTGATTTCCTGCCTAATGTATGGAACAATCTTAAGAAGCTATTTGACCCGTCCTGGATTCTTACCTATGTGTTGCTCAGTGAGATGTTACTTTTAATTCTTCTCTTGTTTATGTGTCTTCGACAGCATATTCACCATAAAAGAGGGATTCAAGTGCTCTTCAGCATCCAAAGCAAAGCACTCCTAGAGAGATAATGCATGAGTGGCTCACTGAGATTTAAGACTACTGCCTAAGCCTACCACCCAGACTGCTCTCCAGGTATGTTGTTACTTGAAGGCCAGTGACCAGAGATAGTTAAGAGCTTGTTTGGCTGGCCAACCTAAGACAGTTATGGAACAAATGCTCCTGAAGTAGGGTCAACGAGGTCAAGGCAAAGCACCTTGACCCCCACTAAGCATCTCCTATAAATAAAAATGATGAATATGTGGGATTAGAGGCTTCTAAAGGCATAGGGGCTAGCCTGGCCTCAGCCTGTTCAAACTGTTTATAACTGCTACCTTATATCATGTTCTCATATTATTTACTCAGCCATGAGTGAGTACTTTCTCATAAGACAACTTGGAGTCTGCCTGGAGCCTTAGCAACAAAGGCAATGTCCTGATATGACATGACCTGGACCAGTGAAAGAGGATCAGTAACAGTAGATGCCAGCAAAGCAAAGCACTAACCTTTGTCTGAGAAGAGGGTATATAAAGGCTTGCCCCTTCCTCAATAAACTGGGCATCTTTGTTTCAACTTGTATCTGAAACAAATACATTCTATGAGGTGTCAAGTACCAATGCTTCAAATAAAGAAAACATATTTAAAACTTAACCAGCAATGGGACATTGTTATTTCACATCTGTTGATATGATAAAACATGTGGGTTTCAATTTTGTGTATCAGTTTTTAATTTTATTGTTCTATAATTTTATCTATTTATAAAATTTATTCATAAAAATGTACTGTATACTAATACCTAGAGAGGTGGCTAAGCAATTAATAATATTTATTGTTCTTGAAGAAGACCTCTGTTATTTCACAGCATCAATATAGCAACTCACAACCATTTGTAATTCCAGTTTCCAAGGATGTGAACCCTTCTGAAGTTCAAAACCTCCTGCATACACTTGGTGGTCATACATACACACAAGCATATACACACATACATTTAAAACAAAATAAATATTTTATACAAGTATGTAATTTTAATTGGTTCACAAATATACAAAGAAAAATACAGAAGAGCTTTTCAAAGAATTTGGGAGAACTGCACTAAAGATTAAAGAAATAAAAGCAAGGTCTTCATAGGTAAAGACATTTGTTGCCAGTCCCAGGCACCTGACTATGATGAGTCCTGCAACCCACATGATGAAAGAACAGAAATAACTCCTATATGTTCCTTTTGACTTACATACTAACAAGGTGGAATGTGCACAAGTGACTGCATACATGAGTGTGCACACTAATATACACACACTAAAAATAAAATATGACTTAGAATAATATAAAACAATAGAAGTAAAGATTCCCATGTGGGCAGAGATGTCTACACATGTGAGGAAGCTTGAGTTTAAAGAAACTGCTGCACTTCTTGCTTTGTGGTCAGTTGTCATGTTCAGAGCATCAAGGTGACCTATCTACCAAATTCAAATGGCCAAACAAAGTCACTTTATCCATGAACACAAGAGAAACTACCATGATGTTTCATTAAAAGCAAACAAATAAACAAAATATTCTCCACTAAAGATGAAAAGAACAAAACCATTCCCAAGATTTTTTAACAATCCAGAAAAACATAAATTTGCCTTTATGTTTATTTCTTAGACCTCACTTTCACCATTCTGAAAGACCTGTGCTGAATGCTAGTAGGTTTGTGGTGATATATTGTATGCTTAATAAAGATTCCCTGAAAATCAGAGAACAGAGGCAAGCAACAGATTTAGCCATGAAAGTCAGGGTGTGGTGACCCAGGACTTTAATCCCAGCACCTGGCAGGTAGAGATTTAACTGTATCTCTGAGACTTCAAGGTCAGGAATTCTAGATGGTGGTGGCACATACTTTTATTCTTAGCACGTGGGATCTCATACATTTAATCCGAGTACTAGGAAACTTAAGGCAGAAAGTGAGATAGCTGGGCAGACAAAGTAAAGGAAAATGGGAGAAGGCAGGAACTCAGCCATTCTCCTGTGGCCCCAACACTTCCTTTACAGCTGAGGACTCAGAGACACTCAGTCTGAAGAATCCTGAGAACAGGCTAGGTGAGATGTGGCTGTGGCTTATTCACCTGTCTCTATGATCTTTCAGCTTTTCCTCAAAATCTGGCTCTGGGTTTTAATTATTAATATCAATTCGAATTTGGGCAATAAACGTCTCTCAAGCTGAGGTTTCCAGCAAAGAAACTCTGGTTTCACATCTTAGAATGCCATGTCTAGCTCTGATCACACACCCCTCAGGGTGCTGACCAAACAGGACAAGACAATTAAGTGGCTTACAGGTTTCATCTAGACATTCAGTGAACCTGCTTACATAACTGGCCTTAGCTACTTTAGGTAAACTTTGCAGAATAACATCATAATCTTCTCAGCTAAGCTCAGCTTGATAACTGACAAAGTGGAAAATGAGGACAAGAAACACAAGAAAATGTTTGTAAAAACATTTTCTAGAAAAGAATCCTTTATGTATATTCCTAACTAATAAAGTAAGCATTCCCTGTTGCTACTAGTAATACTATTAATATGAAAAGGACTCATATGCATATTCTTTCCTCAGGTAACAATGAAAGAGAATAATCTATGCAATTGCTAAATATGAAATAGAATTATTAAATTAGACAAATGTGCAGCACTACCAGCTGTGTGAAGGTGCAAAGCATTGTCTTTTTTCAGCTCCAAAGCGAGTTTCCTACCAGGTCCAAGTGCATTTTACCATCTAATTTACCAAGGTATTGTGTATATCACCTACCTCATCTCCTGCTTTCTGTTTCTTCCTATTTCCTTATTTAGTTACTGTTTTTTTATTTTTTAACAGTCTTTCCTAAATATTGTTTTTCTATTGCCAATACTTAGAACTGCTTTCCAATTCCTTAAACCATTAGGCACTTTTCTTTCACTAACATATAAGTTAACACCTCTAGGGTTCACTCACAGCTGTGTATTCTGTCCAGGCACTTGGGGACTGTTTATATCATGTACATACCAGATCTTTTAAGACAAAAACTCCTGTGCAAATATAGGCTTCATGCATTACTGAAAAACCACAAACATTCAGATTTTCTGCAGTGTTGCACCTTAGGAATTTTTACCACTCCAGTTCTGCTGTTTGAAAAAAATAAAGGTGCAAAAGGCAGCCCTGCATTTCTTGACAAGGACCCTATAGGCTTCATTAGGGCAAGGTACCTTCCCATTGCTTCCAACATCCTTCTCTGAGAATCTAGCTTTAAGCTGAAAGTGGCTGGAAGAGGCAAAAAGAAATTTGACTTATCAACAGAGCTTCCCACTGGCAGAAACTTACCTTTCCTGCAAAGCTTGCAATTGTACAGTATGCTTCAGATGTGAGAAGGTGCAACTGACCTTCTCTGCATTTATTATGGTGATGTTCCCATAATAGAAGCTCTAAAACATGGAGAAATGACATATGGCCTCAAATAAGATGCTTTTACAGACCACCATAAACACTACCATTGTAAGGCTTCTTCATTTTTGAAGAAGTTGAACTATTTTAAACTTTTGAGCTTTTCATACTCTAATAGAAAGTCATAGATGAGATTTCTGTGGAGGTAAACATTGTACAATAAAACAATGTAAAAAAGGCAATAATTTTATTTTTTAAAAAATAAGCATAGTCCTCTACATGAGCAAAGTTTCTGAATATGCCATATATCTTTAATTACATTCAATGACAATTCAACAAAGATTAAATTTTAAATTTCTACCAAGTTGTAGTCAGTTGCTGTCTTAGGGAAGATCATTATTTTAAAATGTTAAGATTAAAATAATATATATATATGTTATTATTGACAAGAGAGAGTTTATTTTGAGCCACATACAGGAGTATTACTTGAATTATAAATACTCATGACAAGATTATGTGTGAAACATTTTTTTCAAACTTGTGTAACTATCATTTTATTTGTTTGTTTATTTACTTATTTAGAGTTTTAAAAATTCCTTTGAGACGAGGTTTCTCTATTTTTCCCTGGTTGTCCTGTAACTCATTTTGTAGATCAGGCTGGCCTCTGACTCACAGAGATATGCTTGCCTCTGCTTCTTGAATGCTGAGAAGAAAGGCATGTACCATCACCACATGCTTTATTATCTGTATGATTGTATACCTGAATGTGTGTTTGTATACCATGTGTATAGTTCCCATTGAGGCAAATAAAGGACATGAAATCTTCTCTTACTGGAGTACAGGTGGTTACTAGCTACCATGTGTGTGCTGAGATCTGAGCCCAAAGAAGGCAGTAGTCTTAACTTCTGAGTCATTTCTCAAGTGTCTTTCTGGTGACACTCATTTTATAATTTTTGGAACCTCACAAGATAGGACCTAACTATATGTTGACAATCTCTTCCCTTCAAGTTATGCATGCCTCAAAGTTCTGCTTGCTTTCTGGCACTCTATTTTATTTCCTGTCTACCATAAAGTGAACAGCCTCCTCCCAAACATACCTCCACTTTTGTTTTGTTAGTTCTAGGCAAGTAGGTTCAAGACCTCTGAAATGAGAGCCAAATAATTCTTTTTTTGTTTTTCCCCTCAAGTTGTTTGATCACAGTCAGAGTAAAGTTAATTGACACACATAAATCCAATTCAATTTTGGCAGAACTATTTGATGTAGGGAGCAATGCTCTAGGGAGGAGATGAGGCTCTGTGATAGTTATGCCCTGAGTGAAATTTTTTTGATTTGGATATAATCTGTGAAGACTCTAAGACCAGTTAGGGTCACAGTAAATTGGCAAAGCCATCATTCATGTGGGCCAGACTCAATAGGAATGGCAAGGCTTTCCTGAGCAATCTGAGTGTCTGTGAACTATTTATTAGTGTTAGGAAAGAACAGCGACAGCAGCTTCATCCAGACAGGTGTTGACAGTCTGTGATTACTCGCTATGGAGACCTCCTCAAGAGCTTATCCAATTCCACCAGTGTCAAATACACCGAGTCAGATATGGGTACAGGTTAAAGGTCAGAGAAGTAAAGTAGTCAGCACCTAGAGAGATTTTTTACCTTTACCAAATCCTCAGGCCAAAAACAAAGTGAGCTCCTGTCTCCTCCCACCTTATATTTCTTTCTCTGCTCAGGCATATCACTTTCTTTCTCCATTTAACTAATACTGGGATCAAAGGCATGAAAGAGATCTCATGTGTTGGGTTTGAAGGTGTGAGCCTCAACTGCCTGGTTCTGTTTCTCTTTTAGACTGAAGGGTCTTGATCTTCCTGCTTTCTTCTCCTAAGTTCTGGGATTAAAGGTGTGTGTCATTGTTGCTTGGGCTCTATGGTTAAAGAGTAGCTATGTCTGCCCTCTGATCTTGAGGAAAGCTTTATTGTCAGAGCACAAACAAATTTCATCACACCTATACAGTGCTATACAGGGCTTTCTGACAGAATTGATCCTATTCCAACCACTTTTTATATTCCAATTCTAGAAGAATTTATCAGGTTGTCACTCCAGTAGCATCTATCTGCCCCAAAAAGTCATTCATAGCAACTATGAGCAATATACCTAAGGAAACAATTCCTCCTACCTATCTGGGGTTTCTACTGAATTTTTCAACTCATATATTAAAGACAACCATGAATATTTGTGGGGAAGGTATCTTGGACCTGTTTTAGTATACTAACTATGAGCTGGTTGTATCTTAGTGCTTTAAGTATCTCAATATGTTTAGTATTTTGGGGGCCTTATACTGAGTTTTGAAATCAGAAGATTGAATTTCCCCAAGTAATTTATATAACAAGTCAAAGAAGTGCCACATAGACCTCATGTTTATGAGATTCTACTTACATTTTTTAACAATATCTCTAACTTATAAAGAGTCTTAAACGTCCTTTTCAGATATTATCTGCATGGGAAAATAATATTTTGGGGACTGATATAGTTGCAGAGAGAAATGATGAGTTTACATTTGCTTTAAACACATGTTCTATTTTCTGTCTATACTACTGCAATATACAAATAATTTCTATGAGTATATGATATTATATAACTTATAATCATAATGTACTACAAATTTTTATTAAAATAACTTTTTTATTCATTATGTTTAAATTGCAAACTCTGTTAGTTATGTATTTGGAATTTATTATATCATTTTTCTTTAGTAAAGGTAAGTAGTATAAGCTTCTTGTGTTATAAAAAAATGTGCATCTATCCTCAAATTCTGCACATATAATAAGTATAATAATACTAGACTCAAGTTCCAGGAAGAGAGTAAGTTGTATAGGTAAAAAAAAAATGCAAGATTATAACTGATGGGGGTTATACTTTTCTTCTTAAAAACAATTCTGAGATCTTATTCTTCAACTTGTAGTTAAATTTTCTTTCCTAGAGTGAATATGAACAACAATTTCTCCTTCCTCCTAAGGTTCTAACAAATTATTTCTATGGCATTTGACTCTGGGAAGCCATTAGGTTTATTGAGCATCATGATATAACACAGGTGAGAGAAATACTGACAGATTTATAGATGACCTAAGAACAGATGCACTGTAAAAATCTTCAACAAGCAAGGATGCTGGACAGAATGACTAGAATCTAGGGGATTAATTCCAATGACTTCCCCCCATTTATTTCTTTTTCGAAGGAATGTCAAAAATGCACAAACTCCATCATGACAGGAGCTCAAATGTAGGTAAAGGTGATCTCATGAGGATGGCAACTGTCTGTCTATGGACAATGTCTTGTAATGTGCATGTTTCTAATTTTCCCCATTGGCAATATCTTTTAACTATGTACCACAGTATCACAGTAGGTAAAGTATCAACTGCTTTTATTATGCACCAGTCCATGTAGAATAAAAACAGCAAAAAACCACAGTAACATGGCCACTTTAATAAAACTTTATTCAACGTAGAAGGAAAACAATAAAATTTGATCTATTGTCTGTGGTACACAGACCACTGTGTTCATTTAAGCCATAGAAAAATCATTGCACGTCCCCTTAAAAGTTATCATTCTCTTTTTTTCCATCTTAGAGTCTTGTTGCAGCTAATGAGATAGCTCAGAAATCAAGAAACAAATTGAAAGGAAAAATATTTAACAAAATTATGATACCATAGAAAGATTATTCATAGTAGAGAAAATCCTGTTTCTCTAACACCCTAACATTGATTTACACATTACAGGTGCTTTATCACTTCTTCATCTTAATAATATTTGATAATCCCTCTATGTTCTTTGTGCTTACACTTATAATTTCTATGTATCTTTTTCTCTTCATTTTTTTTTAGTTTGTTTCTTTCTTTGTGCATTTGAGAAATGGTTTCTCATTGTAGTTGTGGCTTCCCTGGAATGTGCTCTATAAACGAGGCTGGCCTCGAATTCAGAGATCCACTTGCCTCTCCCTCCAGAGTGCTGAAATTAAAGTCATGTGCCATGACCAATACTATTCACTCTTTTTGTAATGTTAAAAGCAAGACTTTAAACTTTTACATAAAAATATTGTCCCTGAATGGGTATATAATATTAAATGTACTCAAGATATAAGATAATTTAAATGAAAGGTAATATAATGCTTTCAAGTGTCAGGAAAAAAAGCATAATTTACACACTAACAGAAAAACGCATTTCTGTTTTTTTTCTTTTATTATTTTTATTTTTATTTTTACAGAATAAAGTATCATTTTTTAACCATGTATCCCCTTATTCCAACTCCCTTCTCCCCTCAACCCCTTCTGGTCAGTCTTCAGCCTCCTTCCTCCCCAGCTCCCATTCCCTCCTCAGAAAAGGCAACAAGTCCCATGGTGGATCAGCTCAGCATCCACTTTAGGCAAGTCCAATTTTCTCATCCTAATATCAAGACTGGGTTAGATGTTCCTCTGGAGGGAATGGGCTCTAAGGTGATAGTCAAGGCACAGAAACACAGACTGAACCCTCCCCTTGAGGCTCAACATATTAGGCAATTGTCCGCTATTTACTGTTAATAAAACTTATTTTACTGTGTTGTCCTTCTTTTATACTATCCATATCATCTAGTTCACCACACATTTCCACCAGCCTTAGCTCACAAATGGTCATAGGAATGAAACTTTTTTGAATATTGGTTCAGGAAAGTGAAACAACTGGGAGAAGAAGATATTTAAGGCAGATGCAGGCAGACATTGAGGTATTCTGTAGAAGTGACAAGTCAAGCTGATGACTCTTGAAGATAGCTTTTACCCTGAGAAGTTGGCTGAGTGAGAACTGACTGTGGTCTATTTCCTCTCTCTGATATTCCAGCTTTTGTCTAATAAATGGCTCTGAGTTCTCATTAATACCAAGTAGAATTTGAGTTTCACAGTTTCCTACTGTGCTCTAGAGAAGATAGTAGGAAATTACACATTCACTACTCATGTCAGTCTCCTTCAACCAATGTTACAAAACAACTCAGACAAAGAGACTTATAAAACCAAAGATACTAGTTTCTCACAGTTCTGCATGATGGAAGGTTCAGAATCGGGTTTAAATGTGTCCAAATTTCTTCTGGATCTCTCTAGTTGCAGACTGCTGAATAATTACTATTTTCTAATATGGTACTATTGAATGGTAACCTAGGCCTCTTGCATAAGGGCACATGTCATCCTTGAGGGCTGATCCTTATAGCTTAATTCTTTCTGAAGAACTCAAGTCTGACACCATCAGTTTAGGAGGTAATAATTTAATATATGATGTTATCCTTGTGTCTATTAAATTTACCCTTGGATTGTGTTAGACATGCCATCTCCCTAAACCTTCTTCAACTAAGTCATTTTAGTTTTAATAGGCTGCTGCTATACAATGCATCAAACACTGAGTCCATCAGAAAAGTCTTCTGAGATAATGCTCTAGTCAGCTTTATGTTGTTGTAAACATCATGCCCAAAAAACAACTTCGGGATCAAAGAGATTAATTAATTGCCTTACACTTGTAGATTATATTCCATCAGTGAGGGATACAAAGCGAGGAGCTAACTGGAACCTGAAGTAGAGAATTCTGCTTACTAGATACTCAATTAGCTTTATTTTAAAGTCCAGGAGAACTTCTTGGGGATCCCACAGTGGGCTGGCCACTCTCTTCAGCAATTAAAAAACATTCTATAGACATACCCACAGATCAGTCAGATTAAGGTAATGCTCCGATTTCTCTGGGCTGTATCTAGTTGAAACCGAAGCTGCTAACTAAAAGGGACACTCTAGCAAATGCAGTTATTTTCAGTTTCTCATTCTCAGAAGATGGTAAAGAGTTTTGTTTTGTCTTTTATACAACCCTTGCTCTTTGTGAATCAAGCAAACCCAGTCATGGAGGGTACTTTGTGTCTATGATGAATGATGGCTTCCCTAGATTTCCTTTCTGTATATTACAACTCTTTCTCTAAATTCTTTGGCACTGAACATTTTCATCTATCTTCAAACAGAATGCCCTAAAGTGGTGAGAGAAATGAGAAAATCAAACAATGCCTGTCAGAAAGCAAAATATGCACAACGTATTTCATCTCATTACCACATATTACAAGAGCTAACAGCAGAAATAGTATCTATAGTCAGAGAAACTTAGAAATTTACATTTAAAAGTAATTGCTATAGATCATAATTGGTTGATTAGGTGTTCTCAATTCCTTGGGCCTTTTTCAGACCTTAACTACATGATACATGCTAAGCTTTCAGAGGAACAATTTGCATAAAAAGAAATGTAATTTTCCCCTTATGAAATATCGAGTTAGAAAATTTTATCACCTACTTCATGTCCACTCAGGCCAGTGACTACTTCCATAGAAGTAGTAATCAGTTACCATTATCAAGGTAATCGACAAAAAAGACGTAAATTGTGAGGTTGGACCCGAATCTTGCTAATTTGTTTGAACTACTCAGCAAATTGGTTTTGAAAAATGTCTAGTCACATTATGCTATTAATATTAACAATTGCATTTCTCCATATAATGACCTGTCTCTGTGGGAAGCTCATTGTATCTGTATAACATTTTATTCTCTTATTAAATTGCAGACTTTATGAAAGGCTTTGTATGGGTAAGTTTGTCTTTAGTATCTCAACAGGAGGGAAGAAACAAAACTAGGTTTTACCAACTCTTCAGTTTTTAGTAGTAGCATGGTATTCGCTGTTCTATAGGTGTCTGCTGTGAATTCTACCTACCTCATCAAGGAGGACCTTGTACTGCTAAACCACAAAAGTCATCTCTGATTTTCTAAGCAGAGACAGTGTCACTTTCTGAATGCCCTTCAAAGTTGTTTGCATTACCATATTCTCAGATTTTCACTTCAAGTCAATTAGTTTTTCCAAGTCACACATGAAATTATACAAGAAATAATGTAGAACTGCTCTTTTATTGTGCTTCTCATATACCCAGAATCTGTAACTTTCTCTTCTGCAAGGATTCAACTCAAAATATTAGTCAGGTATATTTTATTTAATATAAGATGGAGTCAGTAAGACTTGCCATAACTATTTCTGCAGTCAAATGTTCTACCACTGAGCTATACCCCTATATTTCTGTAAATCTCATATCTACCCTAACAAAAATTTTATGTGACTCATAGGTAATTGTTTGTACTTTTCTTTAGAAACAAGAGAAAATTTTACAACTATAATTTTATAAGGACAAATTTCTACAATATAGTATTTCAAGCAAAGAAAATCTCCAGCTTTCTCTCGCTGTCTCTCCCTCTCTCTCTCGCTGTCTCTCCCTCTCTCTCTCTCTCTCTCTCTCTCTCTGTGTGTCTATGTGTCTCTGTGTGTGTGTGTGCATGCATTCAAATTTGAACATGTACAATATCTCTTAAATCTATTATGACTTATTGGGTCTTTGAAAGATGATATTTATATTCAATTTAATTTCATACATAATAAAACATGAGGTCATTTCTTTTACTGAATCTTTGTGTAATTATCAATTATACAGTGAAATCAATTACTCAATACAAATTCAAATGGGGCTTTTCCAACAGGACATTCAAGGTATTATTATTATGAATTGTGGCTAATTCCTCTATCATAGCATATGTAGATGAGGCATTATTGTCCTTTCCACCTATAAAGATAATCATATTGCCAGGAATATTTATCCTACTCACTTACTTTTTATCACAATTCATTTGTTTATGAATAAATTGTTGGAAAATTAGAAAAAAGAATAGAGAAGCAAAAACAGAAAGTGTAGAGTTACAAGAAAAAAATAAGAAGCCAGTGAAGAAAGAAACAAGAGAAGAAAGAAAGATAGGAAAGGACAGAAAGGGGCGGTGGGGAGGGAGGAAAGGGAAAAACAGAAGGGGGAAGGAGAAAAGACACATTGATTTATGTCTTGAAAATAAAGTAAGCATCTTTCACCCAAAGTTATCCAGAGTTATCTTTTGATAAAGATTTACATAACTCTCAGAAATAGTGGTGATTACATTATTAGTTGCATTGATTTTGTTGGCAAACCATGCTATTTTTCAATGTTAACAACCAAGTGTGATGATTCCAGAAACTAAAGTCTTTAATAAATGACACTAAGCATAAGAGAAGGTAGGCATGGAGAGCAAGCACCAACTGAAAGGTCTTTCTATAACTATGCCCAGTATTGAACTTCTGAGCTGCTGAAGAGTGGAGGGAGACTTCAGAGGTCACACAAGATCTATGGGACAGTTCATCACCTTCAGGCTTAGCAGTAACTTATTCATCATCTGCTGTTTTCATCAACCAACACACAAAGGATGCTATATAGAAAGGAGGGGAGGGAAGAATGGATTAGGAGGAAGATAGGACTTGAAACTGAAAGAGCCATCTTTGAGTACCTCTACTTCTCCTCCAGCTGCCTGTTACTTAACTGAATGTATAGAACCTTCATCATCATGAACATTCCTAGGATGGTTGTAAATCCTCACCCACCTGAAAATCTACTAATAACTGGTGAAACACTAAACATTAAACAATTTAATTCCCAGATACAACCAAGGGAAAAAAGAACATACACACTCATCTAGGAAACAATTGATAATTTGCCCACTTTGGTATCATCTGTATTATTTGCAAAATTACAGTGTATGGTCCTGCAAAGGAAGCTAACTACTTCTCTTTCACTTTAAAGGGCTTGCATTGAAATTCAAAATGAAAAGGCAAAAAAGAATTAGCTTAGAAAAATATTAGGTTCCGGGACCTGGTACTGTCTGCAGAGCTTGTCCCAGAGCACTCTGGACCAGGTAGAGATAAACTCTGCCTGTCATGGTCACCCAAGCTCCTGTTGAGGAAATTTGCATGGCTACTCACCTCCAACTGAGAGATCAGATAAGGACTGGGGACCCTGTAGGACAGTGTCGCGTGCCACCTCGCCAGCAAGGAACATGCAACACCGGATCCTTCTCTTTGCAGTTTATTCGGGCCTTTAATTATCTTCTTGTCTCTCACTCACTCACTCTCACTCTCACTCTCAGACATATGACGAACGACAAATGACCACTCTCTCAAGCTTGGATGAATGACTCACTCACGAACAACTCATGAACGAACGACCCTGGGGGGAAGTCCACTTGTGGCTAAATACCCTCTGGGCCTCCAATCCGGGTAAGCCACGTCCACATCGCCCATAGGTCCTGAGGCGCAGAAGCAAGCCACCATCCTCTCCTACAGCCAATAAATAAGGAGTTGTTTACTCCCAAGAGTACTCACCATCCCATCAGGAAGGTGGAAGGCAGAAACCAGCTCCATCTTTAGGGCGTGGTACAATGCAGCTCCCTACAGGACAGACTCAGACCCCAACCAGAGGTGAGGAAGGGTCAGCAGGCCCCAGCACCTTTATCCCTGCCAGGGGGAGGAGACTTGAGCTCCCATGAGTTTCGGTTCCGGTCCCAGGACCAGGTGCTGTCTGCAGAGCATGTCCCAGAGCACTCTGGAGCAGGCTGAGATAAACTCTGCCTGTCATGGCCTGCCCCCCAACTGCTGCTGAAGGAGTTTGCACAGCCACCACCCTGCCTCTAACTGGTCAAACAGAGAAAGATTGAAGACTTAAAATTCAGTCCACTGCACAGTGCAGAAGTAGTGACTAAGCAGACCTTTTCCTCAGAGGTCACAGGAGGCACACAAGCCCGAGTGCCACAACTGACCAGGAGCCACATAATCATGAACCACTAAAGCCATGGGCAGACGCTAGTGCAAAAACTTACATATAATACAAAGAACAACAATGTAACTCCAAAAGAAAGTGGCAATCCTACAAATACAAGACCTGAACTGAGCAATGAAGAGGAAACAGAAGGAAGCATCACCAAAAATTCCTTTTTGATGATCATCGAAGCTCTCAAAGAAGATATGAAAAAAAGTCTTAAAGAAATAGAAGAAAATACAAACAAAAAAATGGAAGAGATGAACAAATTTATGAAAGAAACATGCCAAGAGCTAAAAGTTGAAATAGAAGCAATCAAAAAGGCACAAAATGAGGCAAAGATGGAAATAGAAAATCTGAAGAAAAAAGCTGGAACCACAGATACAAGCAAAACAAACAAAGTTCAAGAGATGGAAGATAGAATCTCTGAAGTGGAAGATTCAGTAGCTCAAATAGATATATCAGTTAAAGAAAATAGTAAAACTAAAAAAGCCATAAATCAACAGGTTCAAGAAATTTGGGACACCATGAAAAGACCTAACTTGAGAATAATAGGAATAGAAGAAGGAGAAGAATACCAGCTCAAAGGCACAGATAATGTTTTCAATAAAATCATAGAAGAAAACTTCCCTAACCTGAAGAAGGAAATGCCTAAAAAGATACAAGAAGCTTACAGAACACCAAATAGATATGATCCCAAAAAAAGTGAGCGTGCCACATTATAATCAAGCCACAAAACATAAAGAACAAAGAAAAATTTTTAAGAGCTGAAAAAGAAAAGGGCCAACTTACACATAAAGGCAGACCCATCAGAATAATGCCTGACTATTCAATGGAAACAAAGAAAGCTAAAAGGGCTTGGTCAGAAGTTATAAAGACTCTAAAAGAGCATGGCTGCCAAACTAGAATACTATACCCTGCAAAATTATCAATCACCATAGATGGAGTAAACAAGATATTTCAGGACAAAGTCAGACTGAAAGAATATCTATATACCAATCCAGCACTACAGAGAGTATTAGAGGGAAAACTCCAACCTAAGGACCCCAGATACACCCACGAAATCACAAACAATCAATAATTCCACAGAAGAATACTCCAGAGAAAGGAAATACAAACAAGTTACCACCAAAAATGGCAGGAAATATCAATCAATGGTCACTAATTTCCCTTAATATCAATGGACTCAACTCTCCTATAAAACATCACACACTAACAAGATGTATATAACAACAGAAGCTATCCTTCTGTTGCCTACAAAAAACACACCTCAACCACCAGGACAGACACAGGCTTAGAATAAAGGGTTGGGAAAAGATTTTCCAGTCAAATGGTCCTAAAAAACAAGCAGGGGTTACAATCCTAATATCTAACAAAGTAGACTTTAAGCTAAAAGCAATAAAAAGGGACCAAGATGGTCACTAATTATTCGTCACAGGAAAAATTGGACAAGAGGAAATTTCAATCTTGAATATTTATGCCCCTAATATAAGGGCACCTACTTATGTAAAAGAAATACTGCTAAAGCTCGAATCCCACATCAATTCTTACACCCTAATAGTGGGAGACTGCAATACCCCACTTTCAACCCTAGGTAGGTCAACCAAGAGAGAAATAAGGAGTCTAGCAGAGGTTATAATGCAAATGGATATCATAGATATCTATAGAACCTTCCACCCAAACGCAAAGGAATATGCATATTTCTCAGCTCCTCATGGAACTTTCTCCAAAAATGACCACAGAATTGGTCATAAAGCAAATATCAACAGATACAAAAAATTAGAAATAATCCCTTGTAACATATTGGACCACCAGGGCATAAAGTTAGAGTACAATAACATCAAAATCCAAAGAAAGCCTACCAACTCATGGAAACTAAAAATCACTCAGTTGAACCATCTCTGGGTCAAGGAAGAAATAAAGAAAGAAATCAAAGTCTTCCTAGAATTTAATGAAAATGAATCCACAACGTATCCAAACTTGTGGGACCCAATGAAAGCAGTCTTAAGAGGAAAATTCATAGCGCTAGATGCCTATATGAAAAACCTTGAGAAATCCCAGGCTAGAGACCTAAAGGCGCAGCTGAAAGCCTTAGAACAATTAGAAACAAACTCACCTAGAAGGAGTAGACAGCAGGAAATAATCAAACTTAGAGCTGAAATCAATACAATTGAAACAAAAAGAACAATACAAAGAATCAACGAATCTAAGAGTTGGTTCTTTGAGAAAGTTAACAAGATAGATAAGCCCTTAGCCAAACTAATCAAAAAACCGATGGAGAGTGTTCAAATCAGAAATATCAGAAATGAAAAGGAGGACATAACAACAGACCCCCAGGAAATACAGAGAATTATCAGGTCATATTTTGAAATTCTGTATTCCACAAAAATGGAAAACCTAGAAGAAATGGACAGCTTTCTGGACAGGTACCACCTACCAAAATTAAATGAAGATCAGATTAATTACCTAAACAGGCCTATAACCCTTAAGGAAATTGAAGTTGGCATTAAAAACTTCCCCCAAAATAAAAGCCCTGGTCCAGATGGTTTCAGTGCCGAATTCTACCAGACATTCAAAGAAGAATTACTACCATTACTCCTCAAAGAATTTCACACAGTAGAGACTGAAGGAATATTACCAAATTCCTTTTATGAGGCCACAATTACCCTCATACCTAAGACACAACAAAGAAGGAGAAATACAGACCAATTTCCCTGATGAATATTGTTGCGAAAATTCTCAACAAAATTTTTGGAAATCCGTATACAACAACATATAAAATATATCATCCACCACGACCAAGTAGGCTTCATCCCAGAAATGCAGGGCTGGTTTAACATACAAAAAACAGTAAATGTTATCCATCATACAAACAAACTAAAGGAACAAAACCACATGATCATATCCTTAGATGCGGAAAAAGCCTTTGATAATATCCAACACTCCTTTATGATTAAAGCCCTAGAGAGATCAGGAATACAGGGAGAATTCCTAAATATAATAAATGCAATTTACAAGAAGCCGACAGCCAGTATCAAACTTAATGGAGAAAAACTCAAAGCATTCCCACTAAAATCAGGAACTAGACAAGGATGTCCTCTTTCCCCTTATCTATTCAATATAGTTCTTGAAGTTCTAGCTAAAGCAATAAGGGAACAAAAAGAGATTAAGGCGATACAAATTGGAAAAGAAAAAGTGAAGCTATCTCTATTTACAGATGATATGATTGTATACATAAGTGATCCAAAAATTCTTCCAAGGAACTGCTACAACTGATAAACACCTTCAGCAATGTAGCAGGATACAAGATTAACTCAAAGAATCCAGTAGCCCTTCTATACACTAAAGATAGAAGAGCTGAAAAAGAAATAAGGGAAACATTACCCTTCTTTATAGCAGCAAATAGAATTAAATACCTTGGAGTAACTACAACCAAAGAATTAACAGACCTATTTGACAAAAATTTTAAATCACTGAAGAAATTGAAGAGGATATCAGAAAATGGAAAGCTCTCCCATGTTCCTGGATTGGTATGATCAACATAGTAAAAATGGCAATTCTACCAAAGGCAATCTACAGATTTAATGCACTGCCCATCAAAATCCCAAAACAATATTTCTTGGACCTTGAAAGAACAATACTCAATTTCATTTGGAATAACTGGAAAGCCAGGATTGCCAAAACAGTTTTACTCAACAAAAGAACTTCAGGAGGTATCACCATCCCTGACTTCAAGTTATACTATAGAGCTACATTAATAAAAACAGCCTGGTAGTGGTATAAAAACAGACTTGTGGATCAATGGAATAGAATTGAGGATCCAGACATTAACCCAAAAACCTATGAACACCTGATCTTTGACAAAAAGTCCCAAAACATTCAATGGAAAAAGGATAGTATATTTAACAAATGGTGTTGGCATAGCTGGATGGAAGTGTGTAGAAAAATGCAAATAGATCTGAGCCTGTCACCCTGCACAAAACTCAAACCCAAGTGGATCAAACACCTCAAGATAAATCCAACCACTTTTAACTTGATAGAAAAGAAATTGGGAAGCACACTTCTACAAATTGGCACAGATGATCTCTTCCTAAATATAACACCAGTGGCACAGACACTAACACCAACAATCAATAAGTGGAATCTCCTGAAGGTAAAAAGCTTCTGTAAAGCCAAGAACACTGTGAATAGGACAAAACGACCGCCTACAGAATTGGAAAAGATTTTCACGAACCCTACAAGTGATAGAGGACTGATCTCTAAGATATATAAAGAACTCAAGAGTCTAGAACCCAAAACCTTGAATAACCCAATCAAAAAATGGGGTTTAGATCTAAAAATGGAATTCTCAGCAGAGGAACTACGAATGGCTGAAAGGCATCCGAAAAAGTGCTCATCATCTTTAGTCATCAGAGAAATGCAAATCAAAACAACTTTGAGATACCATCTGACACTTGTTAGATTGGCTAAGATAAAAGACACAGAGGACAGCCTATGCTGGAGAGGTTTCAGAGAAGGGGAACACTCCTCCATCGTCCATGGGAATGTAAGCTTGTTCAGCCACTTTGGAATGCAGTATGGTGTTTTCTCAGAAAATTGATAGTCAATCTCCCCAAGGACTCATCAATACCACTTCTGGGTGTATACCCTAAAGAAGCACAGTCACACTCCAAAGGTATTAGCTCAACTATATTCATAGCAGAATTATTAGTAATAGCAAGAACCTGGAAACAACCTAGATGTCCCTCAACTGAAGAATGAATTAACAAACTGTGGTCCATCTACACAATGGAATACTACTCAGCAGTAAGAAAAAATGATATCCTAAAATTCGCAGGCAAATGGATGGATTTGGAGAATATCCTCCTGAGCGAGGTATAATAAACCCAGAAAGATAAGCAGGGGATGTACTCACTCCTTAGTGGTGTCTAAACAAACTAACAAGAAAAAAGCCAAGCATGCCCAAGCTGCAAACCACAACCACTAAACAGCTTGGGATCAGAAACATCCTAGACTGACCCTTCCGATCCCACTACACCTATAGGAACCCCTGACTCACTCTTGAGGGAGGGGGGAGAAAATTGCATCTGCTAGGAGTGGAGACTGAACTAAGCAATATTGCAGCAGTGGGACCATGGGACTGTCTTCAGCCTGCCCAGGGAGGAGATGGGGAGTTGTGGAGATAGAAAAAAATGACCTGATGTGACGGGAGGGGAAGGGACCTTGCATTAGGATATACAAGGATAGGAAAAAAAAATCCAGAGGGAAAGCTCAACAGAAAGTAATTTTATGTGTAGCAAATTATTTGCATTATCACCCTTGATAAGTCATTCTTATGATTTTTATTTTCTTTATAGTTATTGTTAACTTATCAGCATTTTAAATTCAATTTACTGTTTTTCTTGATAAATACAAAATAAAAAAAAAACAAAAAACAAAAAAACCAAAATGTATGCTTAAAATATAAGCTCTAAATATTACTATGATAATTACAAAGAGAATAAATAACAAAAATTGATGTGAATAAATTTAAAACAATAACACTATTAATTTATCAAGAATGAATGCCTGTAAATATTTAATAGATCTGTTACATAGCAAATGCTTAAAAACAAATGAGTATCTATGGAAAAATTAAATTAAATGTAAAACTAAAAGATAAATATTTTGTGAAATATTTGTAACATATAATCTAATTATTCACTGTCCACTACAGATTTTGTAAATAATCATTACATTATCAATATTTTATTAGATAAATAAATATGTTAGTAATGTGAACTTAATAAATATTTTATTTATATGAAGTAATTTTGTGATTATTAAAAAGTATAATAATGACATAAAAATAGTGAATTTAGTTTCAAACACTCATTAAAAATACAAAATATTCAAATAAAGTGCTCCAATCATTTTTTACAAAAAAAGAAAAATATTAAAAGTACTAGGTTTTGCTGCTAAGAGAAAATTTATTCTAATCCTGAAGTTTCTCACTGTGAGACTACCCCAAAATTCCCTTTGCATAGATAAAATATTGATTATGGAACAAAATCCACTACGTGACAGTTTTAAAAAATAAATGACACTATGAAATATCATTATCTATTTTACTCCTTAAAGAAATGAGTTTGAGAGACTGAAGAGGTCTCTTGGTAAGCACAGGGCTTGTCCTACAAGCATGAGTACTTGAGTTCAAATGTCTGCAAGTCACATAAAGCCAGATGTGGTGGGGGATTTCTATTATCTCAGTGCTTCTACTGTGAGTTCGTAGAAATAGATAAGAGAATCTCCAGAAGTTTAAGAGGCAGCTAGCATGGTGTGAAGAAGAGTAGCCAACAAAATGAACCCATTTCTCACAGAGCAAAAACTGAGGACCTATAGTGGAGCTTTTTCTCTTACATGCACATATGAAAACATACAATACACACATGCAAACACAAAATAATGAAAACATAGTTTATACTTAATGTCATTGTAATGTATCATTTCTCTGTGACCCCCTCACATACATATAAACCCACAGACATACACACACAAACACAGACTTAATAGGAAGTCTTCTAAACAGTAAATGAAGAAATGAATCAGATGAGAACCTAAAAATTCAAAGTTCAGTTTCACACGAGCTTTTCACAAGCAAAACATTTTACCTAACCTATTAATCATTTATTCTTGAGTCACTGATTTCTAAACATAACTACTGAATGAAGCTTATTAACACTCAACAGAATAATTGATCAGATTAATACTTCTTATCACTTTTTAGGGAAGGGCACAGCCTCACATCTAAGCCTATGATGATGTTTTGCCACTTACTATCCAACTATTTAAAAGTTTCTTTGCTTTATAAATCTGTTTTCTAATTTGCAAAAGAGACATATAAACAGCAACTCACTACTTGTTGAAGACAAAGAGAGATGAAGCATAGAGAGTATTTGTTACACTGACAAAGCTTTGATGTTCAAAATAAGCAAATCAGCCCTAAGCATCAGGGTGTTCATCCCTTGTTAGTGTCCAGACTTCTTATTCCTACATTCAGGGCATCTCAGATTCACATGTGTACTATATTTGTTTTGTTTCTAATGATTAATTAATTCTTCCAATATTTAAGCAAAATGGACACTCCCATAATTGGAGAACACCCATGCCTCTTTTAGAATTTTATGAATAAAATGACAAGTTCAGCAGAGGTCTCGCATGCAAGAAATCAAACATTTTATTTTCTATTAATTCATGTACCCAATTCTAAAAATTAATACTTATAACTGTGGAAGAGAAGACAAAATTTGGAACTCAATTTTCTTCTCATATTAAGATGGTGTCTCATCTAACATGAACTTGTTGAATTAACTGGCTGATTCAATAATGAAGATAGTAAGAGTAGCCATCAAGTATTTTTTTAACCAATGTAATTACTCAAATGTGAAAGAATTGGTATGGAAAACTTGAGATCATAATAGAAAATAACTGTAAAATATGAAATCTTTCAATTCAAAAGAAAATCTACAATCATGATAAAACTCTAATTTCACATCAAATAAATCATAATTATCATTCATTTCATTGTATCCAGCTTTTATTACTAATTATTGCAAGATGATTCAAAAATGGCTTTAAACAAATGTATTTTACTATGACATCCCATTCCATGAGAGTTTCTAGATTCAGCCCAGTTAATTTGAAGTAAAACTGAACATTGCTATAAAAATATAAAGAAAAAATAGAACTGTCATGGTTCACATTGGAGTGTGGAGTATACTGTGGTGCAAGCTCTCTCTGACTGTTCTTGTGCTTATCAGAAATTTGTGGTGGCCATAGTGTATCTGTGGGCATTAGCTGTGACTTAGTGTACTTCTTCATCTGTAGCTGAGCCTAACCTGGCTTGTGGTGCCTCGGATCTTATTTTTTTATGTTCCATGTATTTTAGAGAAAAGAGACACAGAGAACAGTTATTTTTATTATTTAATATGCCTACATAAGAACAAACTAACTACACTATTGTTAAATTTGAAGCTGTATTTATCAAGTTTCTCCCTTTAAGATATCCTCAATGCTGTATCTTTTCAAAGAAATTTCATTACAAATGTGTCTTTTATATAGTAATAGATGTTGATAAATAAATACATTATAAAAAAGAAAAGGGGATTATCACTAAAAAAATATTTAACACAATTGCTATGAATATAATCGAATAGTCTACAGAGCTTCACTATGATTTGGTGATTTTGTATTTCTCTATATTACATCACTTATTTTAGCTCATCTAATTTTTTATCTCACCAAGGCATAATTTCCTCAAAGCTGTATAGAAAAATAATCATTTTCTGTTATTTGAAAAAGTCTGGAATGAAACAAAAGTAAAACACAAAAGACCCTGATGCTTAACTAGATTTGAGCACTCGAATATATTGCTGACTTCTTGTGGTGATCGGATCTAGCACAATATCTAGTGTACCATTATATAACAAGTAACCAACAGTGTCCTTTCTATTTCTTTCCATCCTTCTTCCAATAACAACTTCTGAACCTTCAGTAATTTAGTTGGTTAGACTGTAAACTGGTAAATCTTTAGAAATGAAATGCTAATGTTTCTGGCTTTAACAATATACTTGTTAAAACTGTAACATCATGGTACAAATTTATCAGCATTATAATAAACCTGTTTAGCCCCACTTCAAATATTTTTGAATCAGTATCTTTACATTGACAAAGTTACTAAAGATGATTCATTAAAAATTCTCCACTTTCCAAGTTAATAAAACATTGTAGTTCAAGCTTAGCTCTTCCTGCTTCTACCTGTATCATAGGTCTGTATGACTTCCTGGGTTACTCTGAGTTCTAAAGTAGATTCAAACTGTAGTCCTTAAAAGACAACCATTAAAGTTCACTTCCTCAAAATAAGCCACTATATTTATTAAAAATATTTACTATAATGGCTTATCTCCAAACATATTGGAACAAGACCCAGAGAATTTTGAGCACTATTATTTTGCATTTTTAATAAATTGTGTAAGTGATTATTTTGATAAGCGAAGTGCCATTGCCTTTGCTTTCCTGTTTTACTCATTTTAGACTATTCAGCAAAATTACCAAAGACTGGTATTTAAACCTGAAGAATGAAAAATTATCTTTCTTAGTTCTGAAGGTTTAAAATCAGAGTTCCACTTCCTGGTTTGCAGATTATCACCTTAGGATGGACTGACATGATCAAGAAAAAAGGCTGTTGTACTTTCATATCATATAACATCCAAGTTCAAATGTCTTTCAAAGGCCTTTTTGCTAAATGCTGTCTCTCTGAAGATTAGAGTTCCAGAATAAAAATTTGGAGTGTGGGGACTTCCCAGAATTATAGGAATGTACCTTGCTATCACCCAGTATATGGGGTGCTAAGGTTCAAATACTGAAATTTAATGTGATTATGCTGGTAATGTTGTACATATTTGTCCCACCTATTGATTTATTTTTTAAAGATTTATTTACTATGTATACAGTATACAGAAGAGGGTACCCAGGTGTCATCATAGATGATTGTGAGCCACCATATGGTTGCTGGGAATTGAACTCAGGACCTCCAGAAGAACAATCAGTGCTCTTAACCTCTGAGCCATTTCTCCAGCCCCCCTATTGCTTTAATAAAAGCTGATTGGCCAAAGGAAGACAAAAAATGTGGGTGGGACTATTAGACTGAGAAAACTCATCTCAGAGTGGAGACAGAGACCACAGAGTCACCGGAGATGCCACAGACAGATGCACAAGAAAGAAGTTAAATTGCTGCTCTGAAAAATGGTACCAAGCCACATAGCTGAACAAGATGGGTTAGTCTGAGAGCAAGAGCTAGCTAGTAATATGCCTGGGCCCTAGGCCAATCAACATAAAAATAAAATAAGTGTTTGTGTGATTATTTGAGGCTAAGTGGGGCTGAGAGTGGGTCTGAACCTCTGGGTTAGACAGAAAAGTCTGGGCCAGAAACTACATACAACACTGAACTCTAGCAACTGTGCTATATCTAAGGCCCTCTGTGTAGTTTAAATCACCTCTGGATTAGTGTTCTTGAAATATCTAATATAATGTCAATGCTAACTAAATATTTGCTATCAACAATGTTATAGGAAATAAGGAGGGGAAAATCTGAACAAATTCAAAATAGACTCTTTCAAATGTGTTAAAATCTTTATTAAATTCAAAATGTAGAAATAATAAATATGAAGAATAGGATAGATGCTGCTTAATTTTCAGAAAATTGTAAATTTTAAAGAATATAAGGTTTCTAATTTTATTTAAGAAGCTTACTTTTAGGCTATTTAAATTTTGTACATGTTTTATAATACAGTATATCATCTATCATGATGAATATTTTATGAGGTCCCAAAATGATGTATATTCTACTATTAGATATGGTATCACATGAATGTAACTGTATTAAGGTTATTGATTGTGGTTTTTAATCTATTCTATAACCTTAGTGATTCAGAGATCTATTTACTGGTGGATATTAAATGTCTATTAAATTTTTAAATAATAACTTTTTGGAAAAACAAATATTAATCTCAAGTATTTTGTTCCTAGACCTCAAAATTCATTCCCTCAACACAATGCACAAACTCACACTTTGAAAAACTTAACTAATTCTCAAGTCTAAAAATTTCAATTATCTATCTATATGCCATCAAAATAAGATATAGCTAAATTTCAAGGTAAAATTCCTTACCAATTATAAACATACAAAACAAGGGAATTTATTTTTATTTTTTTATTTGTAAAATAAAGGCTTTTTTATCCATGTATCAATTTGATCCCCCGCCCTTTCCTCCTCCTACTTTCTTCCAGTCAGTCTTGAGCCTCCCCCCTCTCTATCCCCTACACCAAAGGGGCAAGAAGTCCCAAGGAGGGTCAGCTCAGCATGGCACAGTCACTCCAGGCAAGTCCTATTTCTTCATCCTAATATCAGGACTGGGTTAGGTGTTCCTCTGAAGGGATGAGAATGTGAGGTGCCAGCCCATGTGTAGAAACACTGTCTCATCCTTCCCCTTAAGGCTCCACATACTGCCCATGTCAATTGACAGTTGCCTACCCTTGGAGGGCCTAGCTCCTTTACTGGATGGTTCCCCAGTGGCTGTTCTAAATCCAATGATCTCCCCAGAGCTCCAGCCAGCCATCACTGTGGGACTTTTTCTTGTAATCCCTATCCTTTTGCTCATACAGACTCTCCTCCCACACTCTCAGCTTGATCAGGATTTCAGCCATGTATCACTGCCTCCACCTCTATTCATTGTTGGATGTAGGTTTTGTGATGACTCTTAGGGTGGTTATTCATTTGATTATAAGGGAAGTCCTTCTAGGCACCACTTTAACTTTTGGTGAAGAACAAGCCAGGGATATTCTGTGAGTTCTTGGAGATTTCCCTAGCTCCTGGTCTTGGCTGGAGAGATGACTCAAAGGTTAGGAGCCCCAGATACTCTTCCAGAAGTCCTGAGTTCAATTCCCAAAAATCACATGGTGGCTTACAACTATCTAGAATAATATCTGAAACAAAGGAATTTATATATTTTATTATTATTATTATTATTATTATTATTAACGAAGAAGTCACACTTTCTAACCTTGTATATCCTTATTCAAGGTCCCTACCCCCTCCTACCACATCAGGTCATTCTTTCTTCTCCACAAAAACCCATCCCCTTCCTGGGAAGGCTGCAGGGAGTCCCATGGTCCCACTGCCCCAATATTGCTTAGTTCAGTCTCCACTCCTTGCAGATGCAGTTTTCTCCCCCCACCCTCAAGAGTGAGTCAGGTGTTCCTCTAGGGGGAGTGGGATCCAAGGTGTCAATCCAGGGTGTTTCTGATCCCAAGCTGTTCGGTGGTTGTGGTTTGCAGTTTGGGCATGCTTTGTTTTTTCTCGCTTGTTTGTTTGTTTGTTTAGAGTCCACTAATGAGTAAGTACATCCCCTGTTTATCTTTCTGAGTTTGTGATACCTCACCCAGTAGGATATTCTCAAAATCCATTCATTTGCTTATAAATTTTAGGATATTATTTTTCTTACTGCTGAGTAGTACTCCATTGTGTAGATGTACCACAGTTTGTTAATCCATTCTTCAGTTGAGGGACATCTAGATTGTTTCCAGGTTCTGGCTATTACAAATAATGTTGCTATGAACATAGCTGAGCTAAGGCCTTTGGAGTGTGACTGTGCTTCTTTAGGGTATACACCCAGAAGTGTTATTGCTGGGTCCTTGGGGAGATTGATTCTCAGTATTTTGAGAAACTGCCATACTGCATTCCAAATGGCTGAACAAGCTTACACTCCCACCAACAATGGAAGAGTGTTCCCCTTGCTACACATCCTCTCCAGCATAGGCTGTCCTCTGTGTCTTTTATCTCAGCCAATCTAACAGGTGGCAGATGGTATCTTAAAGTTGTTTTGATTTGCATTTCTCTGATTGCTAAAGATGATGAACACTGGTTCAAGTGCCTTTCAGCCATTCGTAATTCTTCTGCTGAGAATTCCCTTTGTAGATCTGTACCCCATTTTTTGATTGGGTTATTCAAGCTTTTGGGCTCTAGATTCTTGAATTTTTTTTATATATCTTAGAGATCAGTCCTCTATCACTTGTAGGGTTGGTGAAAATCTTTTCCTATTCTGTAGGCTGTCGATTTGTCCTATTCACAGTGTCCTTGGCTTTACAGAAGCTTCTTAGCTTCAGGAGATCCCACTTATTGATTGTTGGTCTTAGTGTCTGTGCCACTGGTGCTATATTTAGGAAGTGGTCGCCTGTGCCAATTTGTAGAAGTGTATTTCCCACTTTCTTTTCTATCAAGGTTAAAGTGGCCTGGTTTATGTTGAGGTCTTTGATCCACTTGGGTTTGAGTTTTGTGCAGGGTGACAGGCTCAGATCTATTTGCATTTTTCTACACACTTCCATCCAGCTATGCCAACACCATTTGTTAAAGATACTATCTTTTTTCCATTGAATGTTTTGGGCCTCTTTGTCAAAGATCAGGTGTTCATAGGTTTTTGGGTTAATGTCTGGATCCTCAATTCTATTCCATTGATCCACAAGTCTGTTTTTATACCAGTACCAGGCTGTTTTTATTAATGTAGCTCTATAGTATAACTTGAAGTGAGGGATGGTGATACCTCCTGAAGTTCTTTTGTTGAGTAAAATTGTTTTTGCAATCCTGTCTTTCCTGTTATTCCAAATGAAATTGAGTATTGTTCTTTCAAGGTCCAAAAAATATTGTGTTGGGATTTTGATGGGCAGTGCATTGAATCTGTAGATTGCCTTTGGTGGAATTGCCATTTTTACTATGTTTATCCTACCAATCCAGGAACATGGGAGAGCTTTCCATTTTCTGGTATCCTCTTCAATTTCTTTCTTCAGTGATTCAAAATTTCTGTCAAATAGGTCTGTTATTTCTTTGTTTATAGTTACTCCAAGGTATTTAATTCTATTTGCTGCTATAAAGAAGGGTAATGTTTCCCTTATTTCTTTTTCAGCTCTTCTATCTTCAGTGTATAGAAGGGCTACTGATTTCTTTGAGCTTCAAAATTAAATAGTGGAGAAAGAATTGGAAGGTGCTCTGACCTTTAAATTGAGAAGCAGAAATGTGAGATATATCACACAAGAAAATTTTAAACTCAAAATACTTACATAAAAGACTTTCATGTTTGAGGAAAATTTGTCTTGGGTTGACACTATACCATTATAGACTGGCTAAGGCACACTTCATCTAACTTTCAAGGAATCACAATATCTAACCCTACTCCTAATGAGAGTTAGTGACAAGAAACTACAAATAGAAAACAAACAAAAATTATTCAAGCAGAATGGTGGTGGTGATACATGTCTTTAATTTCTGAACAAAGGAGGCAGAGGCAAGTCTTTGAATTTGAGGCTAGCCTGGTCTACAGAACAAGTTTCATGATACCTAATTTTACACTGAAAATCTCTATCTTTAAAAATCAAAAATTAAAACCAAAACCCACAAGAAAACAACAAGAGAGCTACTCAATTGGGTGAGATATTATAATCTAATTTACTGTCTATTTGAAAGGACTGGCTAGAGTAGGATCTAGTATGGACACACACACACACACATACACACACACACACACACGCACACACACACACACACACACACACACACGGTCCACAAAAAATTGTTAGAGATTCTTTATGTTTCTCCTGCTATAACATTAGAAACCTATTCAAATGTAACAATGATTTCACCTGAAAGTGAGTGCAAGCTACTCCCTTCCATCCCCTCTTATCGCCTCAAAGATTTTCTCTAAGAAAAAGTATGTATTGTAATTATGAAGTCAAGTTAAGACTTTCTTCTGTAGGTCAGATATGTCATGATGTTTCTAAAATATTGCTGTAAACAAGAAAAAAGGAAGTTCTGGATTTCAGATCCAAGGAATGTGCTGAGATGTATATTCAAGAGTTTGTACTACATCTATATGTATATATAGCATAAGATATATACTATATAACAACACACACACACACATACACACACTCACACACACACAGGGAATATACATATTCCCTGAACTCTGCTTGGCCCAGGCAGAAAGATATGAATTTTATCTGTCAAATACCAGAACTTATTTCTATGACTAACAAAAGCTAGGAAGGAATTACTATGGATTAGAAAATTACTGAATTTCTATTTTATGCCTTGAAATACATAAAAAAGACTTAAAGAGAAATAGGCAAGTATGAAAAATAGTTGGCTAGAAGCCTGTGAGTATTTAAACAGATGGGAAAAAACAGAGGAAAAAGTTTTACTACCGCATAGGGGCTACTTCTATGAGTACAAAAAAAAAAAAAAAAAAAAAAAAAGGAAGGATGAACCACCACTGGCCAGGCTCATTTGGTTTGTTGCACAATGTTGACCTATAGACTCTTTGATACTTTGGCTTACAATTAAAGATAACAAAGTTTATTATTATTTTACCTTCTGGTTGGAAATAGGGAGTCATTGATACAAATAGGTGACATCTGCCTTAAGTAATGTATATAATGTATACTTGAATTGAAATGAACTATAAGTGGGCATTGGTGGAACAACACTATCCATACTCTGTAATGGAAGACAGTTGGCCCAGGCCTACCACTGTGTCATCTTTTTATAGCTAGTGTTATATTGTAGTGATCTAATTAAACCATGACTACATGCCTTCCAAGTATGATAACTTCAGTTTATCTTTCATTTATATATCTTCTCCTACTATATTACTGTTAACTGTATATTATGGAAACTACAAAAAATAACACATATGAAAAAGTTAGTAAAAGTGTATTTACCACCCAATTTCTACCCCTGATTATTTACATACTTTATCATCCTACTCATATTTTTATTATTCTTATTATTCATAAAATTTCAAAGACATTTAAAATTCAATTAGCATCACTACAACTTCATATGACTAAATGTGGTATTTGATTAGAGTTTTCCATTTAATTTAAAATTGTTTTGTTTTTTCCTTTTTTCTTTCTTTTTCTTCTTTTTTATTATGAATAAAGTCACATTTTCCATCCATGTATAACCTTATTCAAGGTTCCCTTCCCCTACCACCCTCTCAGGTCACTCTGTACTCTCCACATATCCCCATCTCCTCCCCAGCATGGGCAGGAGGTCCCAAGGTCCCAATGTCCCAATGTCCTCATATTGCTCAGTTCAGCCTCCACTCGTGGAAGATCCATTTTTCTCTCTCCAACATCGAGTCAAAAAAAAAGCAAACAAAAAACAACAAAAAGTTTACATAAGAAAAAAGGCAACAACTATGTTTTTACAATATAATAGATAATACATATATACTGTTCAACTACAACATATAAAGCTACCCAACATTATGCAATACCTAAGTGTCTACTTCATACATAGGAAAGAACTTTAATCTATCCTCTTTATCTTTTCATTTCCCAAAATGTAGACATACCACATATGAATAGTCACTTGCTATTCCTGATAGCCACCTGATGCTCCTAGCACCATGACATCCCATTCATATGAACAGTGTTCTCTCAAACTGTTAGCTCACATGTACTCTTCCTCCTTTAGTTGTCAGGATTTAGAAAACTAACTATCCTAGGTAGTTTGTACACATACTGCACATAATCTTTGAGGACAGCCATGTGCTGGACACAAAAACTACGACTGTGCTGTTTTGATTTGTATAGTTGCATCAGCATTCCAGTATCACCTGGAAAACAAACATCTGTTCTTATTTTTCCCACATCTGCAAAGTGCTGACAACTAGCAAACACTATTTGCTTATGATTGTTAATTCATACCCAGTAGTGTATTATCTATAGCTTGAATATGTTCAAACATCTTTACCACTCACTGTTAAATAATACTTTTTCTATGTATACCGCCAAAATAGATTAGTTATAGAAATCTCATAGGGAGGGGCTGGAGAGATGGCTCAGTGGTTAAGAGCACCGTCTGCTCTTCCAGAGGACCCGGGTTCAATTCCCAGCACCCACGTGGCAGCTAACAACTGTCTGTAGTTCCAGTTCCAGGCAAACACCAAGGCAAATAAATAAATAAAATTTAAAAAAAAAAAGAAATCTCATAGGGATTCCCTCAAAGTTTCTAAAAGTGCAGTCATATAATGACCAACTACATCATAACTAAAAATGTGTTTAGGAATAAACAGGTTCAATTCTCCATGACTACTCAACCAATGCTCAAAACAATAAGAAACTTTACTACACATAATAAGTATTTCAATTAGAAATGTGGTACAAATTCCACTTCCTTGAGTTTTACTTTGAAAATTGAGCAAGTAGAGTTATTCAGAATAGTTTGTGATTTTCAGGATAAGGGAATCTGTTTTCCCTGGTGTGAAATATGCAGAAATTGCCTGAGTGCTTGAAATTTAAGACTTAAACCATTTTCTATCTAGACACCTGCATTTCACTAGTTTTGATTTCATAGTCAAAATAAATTCCTCTAAATGTACCACTATATCTCTGAGGAACAGAATCTCTGAATTTTATTAAACTGGTCAGGTTACATGCCATTTAAATGTAGTATTTCAAATGTGCATTTCTAAAGATTGTTCATACATAAATAACTAAATAAACATAGACATGTACACTTTTATGAATAGAAGCCAATGGTCAAAGTCAGAAGATAAAAATAAATATATAACTCTCAGGTAAGAAGCAGTGAGGCAGAAATTCTGAATCATAAATTTTTGCCCAGCTTGACAGGTAGGAAGAATGTAAGCTAATGATGTGTGAAAGGTACAAATCCACTTGTAAATGGCTATTCATCTCTAAAAACATGACTGAACAGCACCCAAAGCAAGCAGGTGCAATCTGTCTAGACATACAAAACTCCAAAATCCTCTCATTGTCTCTTCTTAAATGATGGGTGAATTCTTTGAGTTAGAGCATCATCTACATTATCCACATCTAGGATAGAAGAAACTTTGTGATATTTGGATATGTGATGTGTGATTATTATTTTTAATTAACTAGTAATGTAACAGAACATAGGAAAAACAAAATTACTTACACACCATCAGAATTTGATTTTAGGACTTAGAAACTTCCTGATGTCTTTCTGCAATGATGTCTATAATCCTTCAAATTAGACAACATCTGCTTGGGCAGCATGTGTTTCCTAAGCACTCCTAGCTCTTTATTTATCCTGTTCTGTTATAAAACAGAGTTTTCCAGAATAATGTTTGGCTGAGTATTATGTGTCAAGTAGGACTTGTAACCACATATCATTAAAAAAAAAAAAGTCTTAAGATTAGACCTACATGTAGAGAGTCAACTTGCTTTTGTTCTCTTTCATCCTGTCCATTTTTGAATTATAATAGTCCCATTAAATGAGAGCAAAGTGAAGACAGGAAAAGGTTATGGGAGTGTAAAGTGAATATCACATTCAGAAGTACTACACTCCTTTAAAGAACTATTTCATTATTATTATGAGATTGTAACATAATTACAATATTTCTCTTTTCTTTGTTCAAATTTTCCATACACCACTTCTTGCTGTCCTTCACAGTCATGGCCCCTGTTTTCATTCCTCTTGTTTAATACATGTATGTATATACATATAAACATACATTTCTCAATACATAATTACAACCTCCTCAGTGTTAATGTGAGATGTCTGTCTCTATGCTGTGAATATCTATGGTTAGTAAAGGGATTGGTCTGGCCTATGGTAAGGCACCTTTGAAGCAGGTGCTGAAATACAAGCATAGATATAAGGGAAGGAGGTCAGAGTCAAGAGAGACATGATCCAGCCTCTCAAGTACCTATAAATAATGGCTTACAAGTGGCAAGACAGATTAATAGAAATGGGTTGAGTTAAGATATGAACATTAGCTAGCAATATGCCTAAGTCATAGGTTGAAGAGCAAGTAATTAATATAAATAATTAAATAATGACTCATTATTTAGGGTTAAGCTGTAGCAGGACTGTGGACGAGTCCAGGCCTTGGGCCAGATGGGTCAGAAACTTTTTACTTCACATTCTCTACAGTGTGTTTGTGCATAAATTTTCAGTGCTGACCACTGAGACAACGAGTTGGTTTGCTTTTCCCTAAGGAAGACTTATTTTCTACTCTCATAATTCCTTAGTTGCTTGTTGATTTTGTGTAGAGTTGAGGTGTCATCAACTAACCTTTTACTGTATTTTCCTTCTCCTGACAGGATGCTTATCAATGCTGTCCTAGATAAGCTCATAGGTGCAATTTCTGACACTTGTCTTGTTTTCATACCCTATGGTTGTCATAATTAAATTGTTACTAAGCTCAACTCAGTTTATATTTTATGTTTGAGGTCTGGTGGAACAATGGTTCAAATGATAAATGAAGACATGCAAAGTTCACTGGTGTAATGGGTCACTATACTCACATTTAGTGGTGTTGATGTCTCCCAGAGATCAAATAGAAGTAGGCTAGATGGAATTCAAGAAGGTTGAGAATTAAATCAAGGCAAGTGTGTTACTTTATGACATGATAACAGACAGAGCTATAAAACTCAAAAGACTAAACATGTTTTCAAACCAAAACATTGTATTTCTTCCTAGTTTTTAAATTGTGTGTGTGTGTGTGTGTGTGTATGCTTGCATGAATACACACACATGTATGTAACCAGGCATACTATAAGAAGACAATGACTTATAGGCAGATATGAACAACAGTTGGTTAACAAAAAGGGTACTCAGCTTGGGCATGCTTTGTTTTTTTTTGTTTTTGTTTTTGGTTTTTTTTTTCTTTTTTTAGCATGCCCAAGCTGCAAAACACAACCACTGAACAGCTTGGGATCAGAGACAACTTGGACTGACTCTTTGGATGCCACTCCCCCTAGAGGAACAGCTGACTCAGTCTTGATGTTAGGGAGAGAAAACTGGATTTGCCATGAGTGGAGGCTGAACTAAGCAATATTGGGACCGCCTGCCCATGGAGGGGATGGGGAGATGTGGAGAAGAGAGAATGACCTGATGTGGTAAGAGGGGGAAGAATCTTGAATAAAGATATACAAGGATAAAAAATATGACTTATTTATTCATAATAATAAAAAAGAAGAAAAAATATTATTCTTTATCTGTAGATGAGCCTAACCATGCTTGAGAAGCTTTAGATTTTATTTTTTACATTTCATGTATTTTAGAGAAAAGAGAAATTTTACTAATTTATAGTGTTTCTTGTTATCTATTCTGAATGTTTTGCTTTTTATATAATGTTTGATATTGATTTTTCAAAACACTATAAAAAAGAATAAATATGTCAAATAAGAAGTGTAGGAAAAACAGAAAAAAAGAACAAAACAAAACAAACAAACAAAAAAAACAAAAAGGGTATTCAGAACAAAACACAGCTCCCTGAAAGAAAATAAACCCTCCTTTCCTTTCTAGTCATCTTCCTATCACACAAAAAGTGTCCTTTAATGGTAGAAAATGATGACATTGAAAGAAATATGCACTGTGAAGAATTTCTATATGTGTGTTTTAACATTACTTTTCTGTATCACTCAAGCACTTATGGAAAAGTTATATCCTAGATAAAAAGGAACTAGAGGAATATATTGAGATATATTTTCTTTAGTTTTTTTTTTCTTACTCATTACTAAACTTCAAACATTGTTAGGAAAACTTTGAGCCTGCCTACTGAAGTCACCATACTGAAGACAGGTCTTTGTTTCTATTTTATTCTTTCATTAAGAACAAAAGCCATGTTCATCTGTGAATTAGAAAGTGTTAAAGGGGGCTACAGATATGGCTCAGTAGTTAAGAACATGGGCTATTTTTCCAGAGGACCCAGGTTAAATTCCCAGCACACACATGGCAGCTCACAACCATCTGCAATTTCTGTTTCAGGGGATCTGACACCCATAGCAAAACCCCAATGCACATAATATAAAGTTAAATTAAAAAAAATTAAAGAAAGTATTAAGAATTTGTTCATGACTTCTTCAAATCAAGATTTTTTAATGGTATTGTGCAGTATAAATAATAGTAAAAGCCCTATTTACAATATAAATTAATTTTTCTTAGAATGGTGTTCAATTATGAGTAACCATGGCAATAGAAAATAGAAAATACAAAAGAAAATAAAAAGCTTTAGAGTACTTTGTATTTTCTTTTTTGAACAGAAATATTTGAACCTCCAGGATCCATATGTTAGCAGTTGGTCATGAATGAGAAGATTCTTTAATTACTATGACAAAATCAAACTCTCAAAAATTACTGGCAATCTATTATATACTCACCAGGTGCATATCACTTATAAAGTAGATGGCTTAAAAAAAGATCTTATCTACTCCTTGTTTCTTAAACTGTATTCTCTGCCTCTGTATGAGCTGACTTCATTATACCTTACATTATTCCAAGCCTTTTTTCTATTACAAACTATTGTCTGGTTTAAATCTTAAGTCAGGAACTACAAAACATGAGTTCTTTATGTTTTAGGGAAAAATGTTTTAAAACTTCTAAAAAATCAGATTTTGCTATATCTTTTATTGTTCCATCCCATTTCCAGGAAACACACTTTTCCATTGATACTGAAATGGATTACTTTGGTACATTGTTTTCAGCTCACCATTATGCAAGACAACTAGAGATATAGATTTTAGCAGAATTCTATCAATATAAGCATAATACAGAAAAACAGAAAAGTGTTAGCAAGCCTATACTGCTGATCTATAGTTGTGAGAATGTCAGTCAAAACTTTGTACCATGACTTGTTTTTAACCATGAAATGGCTAGAAAACAAGATCAACATGAATGTGAACAAAACAAAAAGGATTGGAATGAAATCTAACAGACTCATGTCCTCTTGTTTATGAGGTAATGTTTGGTAGTCTGTGCAAGTATATTCTAAGCTTTTGTTTTGAAAAGTGAATGGCAGATGTAACAAATGGGTAATGATATTTGCTGCTCATCAATCAGGACAGTCAGGATGGCCAGATCTCTCTATGAAAATTGTGGTTCTTATCTTCATTCCCATTTCTAATCTTAATCATTCATCAGATAATTATTACAATAGAACAAAAGTGAATCTATACAAAACAAGCAGAGTAACATATTTTCTGAACAATATAGTCCTGAACAAATAACAAGAACACATATCTTTGAAAAAAATCAGCAGAAAGTAGTGGGAGTCTTTCAGCTGACAACTAGCATATACCAATTCTGGTCTTTTTGACAACTGAAATTAATACAAAAATATCACCACACAGCCAAAACATATATTACAAAGACACTTGAATGTCTTCTCCTCATCCTAAATATTTATTCTAAATACCTAAAATTCCGAATGCCTAAAAAATAATGTTTGAAGTAAGGAATGTATTTTTGGACATATGGAATGACTAAGAACTGAGTGGAAATGAAAAATTCATAAAATAAAATAAAAAAATAAGGCACAAATGGATGCATTAGGTGGATCTCTGCAAACAGAGATGTGAGATTGCAAACAAAGAGATGTTAAAATGGAAAGAGCTGAAAGAAGCCAGCAGGTACTTGTGACATACAATGATGTCAGAAAGAATTTTTGTTTGATTCTGCTTCTTGTTTTTGAGTTTATAATTACATTTCTCCCTTCCCCCTCTTTTCCATTTTCACCCTTCATCAAGGAACTTTTTAAAGCAATTATTATGAAAAGACTGTCCAAGTCCTGTCCAGTGCAAATTTTCTTTGTTATCACTTCTTGATCCTCTTTTTTCCACTTTTCAAGTCTCTATGAATTTCAATATGGATTTGAGAATACAGCATTTCTTCTTGAGATGGCTGCAATGTTGGATTAAATAAACAGAACAGACCAATACAGTCTGTTCAGAGAGAAGACCTCCAGAATACCTATGACAGGTAAAAGAAACATAAAAAGGCTATTAACTGAACTACAGAGGAATGTTAACACAATCAAAGAGTCTGATATTGTACTGACATGGGAGGAAAGCAACAGGGAAGTGACTGTATGGCTCTATAGTAGAATCCATTAGCATAGTATAATCCAATGAAACAAAATACAAGAGGATGATGCTGAAGAAAGTTTAATAAAGTTTGTTTAGTTTATTATTTGCCAATAAACCAGGCAAAAGAATAATAAACACAAAGACTTGAAGTTATGTGTTATATAAGGTTTCTGACCCCATATAGTCCAGAGGTTCAACCTGCCCATGGCTGGTTTCCCTACCAATAATGAGTCAGACACTTACATTAATTTCATCCTGTTTGGCCTATGTCTTAGGCACATTGCTAGTTAGCTCTTTCATCTTAATTCAGCTCATTTCCATTAATCTATCAGGCCTACCTGTGACTTACCTGGGTCCCTTACATGTTTCCTCTTTGGTGGCTGGATGGAGTCTGTCTCTGTCCTCCTACCTGAACCTCAATTTCCCTGCCTACTTATTCTATGGTGCCCAACAGGGGCTGAAACCGTTTCTTTATTTACAGAATGATTTTCACAGCATACAGATGAACAATCCACCACAGTTTTGAACCATAGATTATTCATATTCTAGTTATTGACTGATACTATTTTTAGATTGTGTTAATACCTAAAAGATGAATCAAGTTTTATATTTATCTGTTGAAAAGATACAAATGAATAAAATTCATAATTAACTAATGAGAACAGTGTCTCGTTGTAACTAAACTGAATATTACATTACAAAAATACCAAGGTTTATATCCTTTCAGAAATTAAAGTTGCTATATTTGAAATTTGAGTACAGCTTTCGCTCTGAATTTTTTTTTCCATCCCTGTATATCCTTATTCAAGGTCCCTTCCCCCTCCCACCACATCAGGTCATTTTACTTCTTGGCAACTCCCCATCCCCTCCCTGGGCAGGGAGCAGACAGTCCTATGGTCCCACTGACCCAATAATGCTTGCATCAGTCTCCACTCCTGGCCAAATCTAGTTTTGTCCATCCTCCTTCAAGAGTGAGTCAGGTGTTCCTCTGGGGGAGTGGGGTCCGAAGGGTCAGTCCAGAGTGTTTCTGATCCCAAGATGTTCAGTGGTTGTGGTTTGCCTCTTGGGCATGCTTGGCTTTTTTTCTTGTTTATTTGTTTAGAGACCACTAATGAGTGAGTACATCCCCTGCTTATCTCTATGAGATTGTGATATCTCGCTCAGGAGGATATTCTCCAAATCCATCCATTTGCCTGCAAATTTTAGAATATCATTTTTCATACTGCTGAGTAGTATTCCATTGTGTAGATGTACCACAGTTTGTTAATCCATTCTTCAGTTGAGGGACATCTAGGTTGTTTCTAGGTTCTTGCTATTACAAATAATGCTGCTATGAACATAGTTGAGATAATACCTTTGGAGTGTGAATGTGCCTCTTTAGGGTATACACCAAGAAGTGGTATTGCTGGATCCTTGGGGAGATTGATTCTCACTTTTCTGAGAAACCTCCATATTGCATTCCAAAGTGGCTGAACAAGCTTACACTCCCACCAACAATGGAGGAGTGTTTCCCTTGCTCCGCATCCTCTCCAACATAGGCTGTCATCTGTGCCTTTTATCTTAGCCAATCTAACAGGTGTTAGGTGGTATCTCAAAGTTGTTTTGATTTGCATTTCTCTGATGGCTAAAGATGAAGAACACTTTTTCAGAAGCCTTTCAGCCATTCATAGTTCCTCTGCTGAGAATACCCTTTTTAGATCTGTACTCCATTTTTTTGATATATGTTTAGCAATCTTATTTGCATTATCACCCTTAATAAGTCATGCTTATGATTTTTATCTTCTTTATAGTTATTGTTAACTTTTCAGCATTTTAAATTTATTTTACTGTTTTGTTGATAAATACAAAATAAAGAAGAAAAAAAAAAAGAATGTCACTGGAATTTTCCTGGCAATTACAGTGGCACTGCAGTTATCTTTGAGTAGCATTGTTCTGTTTATAATGTTAACTCTGCCAACCCATGAGCATGAAGAGGTATTTCCAAAGTCTAGTGTCTTCTTTATTTATTTATTTATTTATTGATATCTTTACATTTTTGTTATAGAAGTCTTTCATTTCTTTGGTTAGGTTTATATTCTCTCTCTCTCTCTCTCTCTTTTATTTTTTTCATGGATTCCTTCTTGACAAGTTTATTATTAACACAGAGAAGCTACTGATTTTGCTTGCTGATGTTGGGATCTGCCACTTTTATGGAAAATGTTTTTTAGATTTAAGAGTTTTTTTAGTGGAGTCTCCAGTGTCTTTTAAGTGTATAGGAACACATTATGAGCAAATAAATCCTTTCCTATTTGTATCAATTTTATTTCTTTGAATTTTCATTTAAGCTAGACTTCAAGATCTATATTCACTGAAAGTGAATAAAGTAGATAAATTTGGTCCAGATGTTCGAAGAAATGTTCTCTGTTATTTGTTTTTATTATGTTGGTTACATTGCCATTTATTGTCATACTATGTTGATGCATCTTCCTTTTATTCCTGATGTCTTCAGAGCTTTTATCATAAACATATTTTGCACTTTGTTGAACGTCTTTTCTGCATTGATTGAGTTGATCATGTAAATTACATCATTAAAATAACAAATGTGCTATCTTACATTTATTGATTTGAATGTTAATTCAGATTCCAATTTTATTTCTTTTTGTACTTTTTAATTTTAACTTTTATTTTTTTATTATAAATAAAATCTTGCGGTTCCGCTCCCGGGACCAATTGCTGTCTACAGAGTCGCAGAGCACTCTGGAGCATGGGCGGATAAACTCTGCCTGTCACCATACCTGCAGCTCCTGCTGAGGGAACTTGCATGGCTACTCATCACCACCTCGAACTGAGCAAGCCAACATCTGCAGGGGTCTCTGAAGGACAGACTCAGACCCCGCCTAGAGGTAAGGAGAAGTCACCAGGCCCAAGCGCCTATATCCCAGCCTGGTAGGGAGAGTTGAGCTCCCATAAATGAGCTCCCATAACTTCAGGTTCCACTCCCGGGACCAAGTGCTACCTGCAGAGTCCCAGGGAACTCTGGAGCAGGGGCAGATAAACTCTGCCAGTCACCATACCTGCAGCTCCTGCTGAGGAAAGATGCATGGCTACAAACCGCCACCTCAAACTGAGCGAGCCAACAACTGCAGGGGTCTCTGAAGGACAGACTCAACCCTGACCAGAGAGGTGACAGGAGGCACACAAACCCAAGTGCCACAACTGACCAGGACCCATCTAATCGTGAACCACTGAAGCCATGGGCAAACGTCAGTGCAAAAAATTACATAATAATACAAAGGACAACATGGTAACTCCAGAAGAGAGTGGCAATCTTACAAATACAAGACCTGAAATGAGCAATGAAGAGGAAACAGAAGGAAGCATCACCAAAAATTCCTTTTTGATGATCATCAAAGCTCTAAAAGAAGATATAAAAAAAAAGCTTTAAAGAAATAGAAGAAAATACAAACAAAAAATTGGAAGAGATGAACAAATCTATGAAAGAAACATGCCAGGAACTAAAAGCTGAAATAAAAGCTGAAATAAAAGCTGATATAGAAGCAATAAAAAAGGCACAAAATGAGGCAAAGATGGAAATAGAAAACCTGAAGAAAAAAGCTGGAACCACAGATACAAGCATAATAAACAGAGTTCAAGAGATGGAAGATAGAATCTCTGAAGTGGAAGACTCAGTAGCTCAAATAGATATATCAGTCAAAGAAAATAGTAAAACTAAAAAAAGCCATAACTCAAAATGTTCAGGAAATCTGGGACACCATGAAAACACCTAATTTGAGAATAAAAGGAATAGAAGAAGGAGAAGAATACCAGCTCAAAGGCACAGATAATGTTTTCAATAAAACCATAGAAGAAAACTTTCCTAACCTGAAGAAGGAAATGCCTTCAGAACACCAAATAGGTATGATCCAAAAACAAAGTCAGTGCACCACATTATAATCAAGCCACAAAACATACAGAACAAAGAAAAAATTTTAAGAGCTGCAAAAGTAAAGGGCCAACTCACATATAAAGGCAGACCCATCAGAATAACGCCTGACTATTCAATGGAAACGATGAAAGCTAGAAGGACTTGGTCAGAAGTTATACAGATGCTAAAACAGCATGGCTAACAAACTAGAATACGGTACCCTGCAAAATTATCAATCACCATAGATGGAGTAAACAAGGTATTGCAGAACAAAGTCAGACTGAGAGAATATCTATCTACCAATCCAGCACTACAGAGAGTATTAGAGGGAAAACTCCAACCTAAGAACCTCAGATACACCCACGAAACCACACACAATCAATATGTCCACAGAAGAATACCCTAGAGAAATGAAATACAAACAAGTTGCCACCAAAAATGGCAGGAAATATGAATCAATTGACACTAATTTTCCTTAATGTCAATGGTCTCAACTCTCCTATAAAACGTCACATACTAACAAGATGGATTCAACAACAGAAGCCATCCTTCTGTTGCCTACAAGAAACACACCTCAACTGCAAAGACAGACACAGGCTTAGAATAAAGGGTTGGGAAAAGATTTTCCAGTCAAATGATCCTAAGAAACAAGCAGGGGTTGCAATCCTAATATCTAACAAAGTAGACTTTAAGCTAAAAGCAATTAAAAGGGACCAAGATGGTCACTACTAATTCATCAAAGGAAAAATTGGTCAAGAGGAGATTTCAATCTTAAATATTTATACTCCTAATATAGGGGCACCTACATATGTAAAAGAAACACTGCTAAAACTCGAATCCCACATCAATTCTTATACACTAATAGTGGGAGACTTGAATACCCCACTTTCAACCCTGGATAGATCAACCAGACAGAGCCTCAACAGAGAAATAAGGAGTCTAAATGAGGTTATGATGCAAATGGATTTCATAGATATCTACAGATCCTTCCACCCAAAGGCAAAGGAATATACATATTTCTCAGCTCCTTATGGAACTTTCCCCAAAATTGACCACATAATGGGTCATAAAGCAAATATTAACAGATGCAAAAAATGGAAATAATCCCTTGTAACATATTGGACCACTAGGGCCTAAAATTATAGTTCAACAACATCAAAACCTAAAGAAAGCCTACCACCTCATGGAAACTAAACATCAAACAGCTGAACCATCTTTGGGTCAAGGAAGAAATTAAGAAAGAAATCAAAGTCTTCCTAGAATTCAATGAAAATGAATCTACAATGTATCCAAACTTGTGGGAAACAATGAAAGCAGTCTTAAAAGGAAAATTCTTAGCGCTAGATGTCTATATGAAAGACCTTGAGAAATCCCAGGCTAGAGACCTAACAGCACAGCTGAAAGCCTTAGAACAATTAGAAGTGAAGTCACCTAGAAGGAGTAGGCAGCAGGAAATAATCAAACTTAGAGCTGAAATCAATACAATTGAAACAAAAAAGAACAATACAAAGAATCAACGAATCTAAGAGTTGGTTCTTTGAGAAAGTTAACAAGATAGATAAGCCCTTAGCCAAACTAATAAAAAAACAGAGAGTGTCCAAATCAACAAAATCAGAAATGAAAAGGGGGACATAACAATAGACCCCCAGGAAATACAGAGAATTATCAGATCATATTTTGAAAATCTGTATTCCACAAAAATGGAAAACCTAGAAGAAATGGACAGCTTTCTGGACAGGTACCATCTACCAAAATTAAATGAAGATCAGATTAATTACCTAAACAGGCATATAACCCTTAAGGAAATTGAAGTTGTCATTAAAAACCTCCCCCAAAATAAAAGCCCTGGTCCAGATGGATTCAGTGACGAATTCTACCAAACATTCAAAGAAGAATTACTACCATTACTCCTCAAACTATTTCACACAGTAGAGACTGAAGGAATATTGCCAAATTCCTTTTATGAGACCATAATCACCCTAATACCCAATCCACTCAAAGACACAACAAAGAAGGAGAATTACAGACCAATTTCCCTCATGAATATTGATGCAAAAATTCTCAACAAAATTTTGGCAAACTGTATACAACAATGCATAAAAGATATCATCCACCATGACCAAGTAGGCTTCATCCCAGAAATGCAGGGCTGGTTCAACATACGAAAAACTGTAAATGTTATCCATCATATAA
>PVIH01015121.1:0-15905 GCA_004025045.1 Sigmodon hispidus
TGCTCCTCCTCCTCCTGCTCCTAGCAAGACAGTGTTGCTTAGTGGGAGCATAGGTTGCTCCAGCCTCTGGGAAGTGTGGTTCACTTCATTGCTTTCTCTCCCCAAAAATTTCCCCTGTAAAATGGAGCTGGTACCTGTTTGCTATTTATGTCGGGAAAATACAAACAGAAACCATTCTTTGGCATAAATATTAGAGGTTATATAAAGGAAACAGATTTATGCTCAAAGTTATTTATTCAGAGAACCGAATGAATCTTTTCTGGGAACTATTTTATAATGGATGGTGCAGATAATTACATACCTCACTAGAGGTATTACTACTAATTATTGTGCTACTAGGTGCTTTAATTCAACTGGTATCTGCTCATGTGTTCTTCTGTCTGCCAAAGTCCTGTTTTATCTGTTATAATGAATATTGTCCAGAGGGATCTTTCTCTCCTTGTTGGGATATTGGGGGACATTTTAGGGAATGAAGGAGACAGGCAAGGAAAACCATCCCTAGGCATGAGCTATTTATTACTTTGAGAAAGCAGGACACAGGGACCAGATGTATTGCTGTACTCCAACAGCCTATGACAACACATTGATCCCTTCTGAAAGTGGTTAATACTAAAGTTGCTTGAGCTAGGCATGGTGGTATATGCCTTTAAACCCAGCACTTTGTTGGGCAAAGGAAGACAGATCTCTGAATTCAAGACAAGCCTGGTCTACAGTTCAAGTTTTATGACAGGACCACACAAAACAACAAAAATCCATCACAGCAAATTGTGTGTGTGTGTCCCTAGGAATACAACATGGAGCATGCTATCACATATTATCAATAACGTACACACTTATTACATTATAATATGGCTAATATGCCTGGAGTTTGCTGTGGGTTGGCAGGCCCCCTGAGCCTGCTGGTGAGAAATAGTCCCTTCTTGCATGAACTACTGCCACATCAGTTGGGAAAGAAGAAATACAGATGCGGTGAATGTGAGCCCTGCCAAATAATTCATCTTGGGATGCTGGAAACATTGGGAGAAGTTTCATTTAAAAGGTGGGGTTTGAAGGAATTTTAGAATAAAAATTCTTCAGTTATGAGAAAACCAACTCAGGAGACTCTCAGTTTTACAAATGTAAACACTTTTTCCCTCTTGGGAAAAATGGATTCAAATAGGTTAGAGGCTTATAAGGGAAACTGTTCTGCAGTCACATACAATATCTTTTTTTTTTTTTTTTTTTTTTTTGGTAGGCAATGTTAGCCATAGACACTCTTCTCTTTTAGGAAATCTTTTTTCCTATACATGAGTTAGATTGTCACCTTCCCAAAACAAATAGAGAGTTCTTGTTAAAGCCACTTCTTAGGAGGTGGTGAAGAGCCAGCCTTAGCTAATGCTAATGGAGAGGACCCAGGAGCAACCCCATCCTGGGCTCTCCAAGCTCAGTATGTGAAGTCCCTCTGAATATTATCCCATGCTGAAGAACATGGTCCACCAAGGTCAAAAGGAGATGGATTACCTGCTTCCTAAGGACAGAGAGAGATATAATGTTAAGCCCCACCCCCCATGGCTAGTCTTGGGAATGCTATTCACCCAGCAATGGAACAAGCCATGGGGGGAGAAAGACATAGGCAGTATTGGGATGGGATGCTGAAGACTTACCTTGCCTGGGTAAGAGTGATGCCAGAGCACCTTACCAGTGCTATGGATTCCACCTTGGCATCTGCTTCCTGGACCATTCAAATGGAATCCATCACACCTTCAATGCCTGGCTGCTTTATTGACAGCACCCACCCTGCATCTGCCAGATAGAGTTCTTCTTTGTATGGCTGCTCTTTGTCTCCACAGCCATTTGCCATTTTCTTCACTGACACAAGCCCACACACTTTGTAACACAAAAGCACAGTGGCTTAGCATCGTCACACAGGAGTGTTCCACAGTAAGAGCACAGCAAAACTGTTTGGAGCCCAAGCTGTTCCTGACACACCATTATCCACCAAGAGACTTTCCAGTTAAAAGTTAGATAATCATTCATTTGACTGACCTCTCTTAGAACTCTGTCTGCCAGGCATTAGAAAACACTGAAGATATGTCCATTCAGAATACAAAGAGCAGTAGTCTCTCCCTACAACGTGATGGTAAAGTAGGAGCCAGAGAAGAATCTGTAAAATGTGGGGTAACAACAGTGGGTGCTGAAGTGGCCTGGAGGGATGGAGTGGAAGAATAAAACTTTGAGAATAAAAGAGTTAGCAGGTGGGGGTGGATGGTGCACACTTTTATTCTCAGCACCTAGGAAGCAGAGACTGGTGGATATCTAAGTTTGAAGCCAGCCTGGTCTTGAAGAGTTAGTTCCAGAACAGGAGGGGTGGAGGGGTTGGGAGGGTGCAGGGGTGTGGGGGAGGGGTGGTGTGTGTGTGGTGGTGGTGTGTGTGGTGGTGTGTGTGTGTATAAGAAGGGAAGATGGAAGGAAGGAAAGAAGGAAAAAGAATCCAGAGAATTTAGCAGAGGAAAATGAGATGGGACTATTACCTGTTAATGTAAAAATAGGATTAAGTGTGTGGTTGCTGGGGCTGCAGAGATGGCTCAGAGATTAAGAGCACTCATTTATGCAGAGGACCCAACACCCACATGATGACTCTCAGCTATCTGCAACTCCAGTTCCAGGAAATGTGATGTTCTGTTATGATGACTTGGGTAGGTACCTGATACATGTAGCACATAGATGTGGGTAAAACAGTCATACACATAAAATTAAATAAATCTTTAAAAATTAAAAAAAAAAAAGAGTGTGGGTTTTAGGTTTGACTTCTAGAACCATTGTTAACCACGAGTTCACCAGAGAAGTCCTCTCAGACAACACAGTGTGGCCAATAGGAAGTCTTTATTTCAGCAGGCTGAGACCACACCCGAGTGTTCAGGGACCTAGGTGTGGCCCCAGTGTCCAGAACACCGGAGTTTTTAAGGGCAGAAACCTTATCCAGGCCTCTCACTCAGCAGCAGCAGGGAGGGTAAGCAGTTTGAAGTAAGATATTTTAGCAGAAGCAAGGTTGATCAGTTCGCTGGTGCAGGTTCCACAGACACGAAGTTTTAAAAAGTCTAGGATACGTCCTGACCTTGGATTTCTAGAACATCATTGGATAGTTCTTTAGGGGATTCTCCACCAAGCAGATCAAATTGTAGTTAAACTTGAAGTGGCCTCAGCAAGAATAAAGGATACAGGAGCCTCTGCACTGTCTTGGCCCATTACATCATCATTGTTTTGATTTTTGGTTGAAACAGGGCCTCATTATGTAGCCCTGGCTGGCTGAAACCAGCTATGTAGATCAGGCTGACCCAGAACACAGAAATCGTGCTCTCAAATTCTGAGATTAAAGGCATATATCACTATGCTGTCCCTCGATGATACTCTCCCTTATGAATTCTCCCAGGGTGTAAAGAAATTGCAGGAAGCCTCAAACCCAGAAAATAATATGGCTCTTCAGTTCAGGGGTTCTGAAAGCCTGTCTCTAATCAGCCCGATGTGGTATCTGTTAGAACCAGGAATTTTGACTGTGAAAAGACTCCTCTGCGATATCTTGTGGGTCTGGATATGTGGTGGGGGCAACTTTGAAAGCAAATGGGGTTCGTTTTCTAGGGAGCAGAGCTTGATTTTCTTTGCCTAAAACCTCAAGTCAAAGAGGGACCAGAGTGGGAACATCCAGCTCCACGGTGGCAGAAACCCAAAGAGAAAACAACTCATCAACTTTAAAGCAACTCATTTAAAAGTGTGAGTGTGGTTTATTTGACCCGCACCTGGGAGCAAATATTAATGAAGAGCTAAAGACAGCTTATGGCTTTCTCAGTTTCTTTCATTTCCCCCTAGATGACTTTGATAGAAACTAATTATCAATGTTCTTGATTTAATTTGGGGTAAAAATTGGATGAAGGTTTTACTGAGGTCCCACGTCAGCATTCAGAACCCAGGAGAACTAAAGTTAACCTCTGATCTTTCTCTCTGCAACTGCTCTAGTCAGTGGGGTCCAAGGCGTCCACTTTAGAAAAATAAAAAAAGTTATTACTATTATAGCAATTATTATCTTTAAAGAAAAATTTCTTGTGGGAATGCCGAATTACCACAGGAAAATTTCCCAGCATTAAAGTTGGGTTCTTTTGTTTGTGTGTGTGTTTTCCCATTAAATAGATACTACGAAACTTTCACTAATTTAAACCAAATAAATTTGAATTACTTTATACCCCTCACATTCTACTTTGAAGGAAAAAAAAAAGGCAAAAAGAGACAAGATAGGAAGCCATCCCGTAACAAATAAGGATGTGTGTATTGCGGGTCCATCACTTGCATATGTCAATCATGTACACACCCTCCCTTCATCTGCAGGCTGCTCTCAGCCCTTGCTCCCCACTGGACACAGTGCGGTGTCTTTGTATTCTTTTTTACCTGGTAGTATAAAATTGGGATGAAGAATGTGGGTTTAGGGTTTGAATCCCAGCGCCATCATTGGTCGGATTGTCCTGTCCTCGGCAGAATGTGAAAAATAGGATCACCTATTTACGAGTGTGCAGGGGCTGTCCAGCCTTTTATAACTTGATGGGGTCATCTACTAAGTTTATGCTCAAATATCATGTCATTGAGTTACCAAGAAAAATGAGAGAGAGAAAAAAAGAGAGAGAGGAAGGAAGGAAGGGGAGAGGGAAGGAGAAAGAAAGGAAGGAAGAAAGGAAGGAAGAAAGAAAAAGTTATTCTCTTAAGCAGTTTTGACTTGGGCTATGTGATATTTACTCTTGACAATTTGGTAAGACTTGGACTGATCATGAGGTCAAATCTCTGGGCAGATTCAAGAAGTTTCTAGATTCAGATAACTGAGGTGGAAAGAATCACCCAAAATGTGGGCCACACCTTTCTAAGGGACTAGGATGTCAGACTGAATAAAACGGAGAAAGTGTACACCAGCATTCCTCACTCTCTGCCTCTTGACTGTGGATGCCATGTGACCAGACACCTAACTCTCCTGCCATGATGGACTCTCAAACTGTAAGTCACATTAAACTCTTCTCTCCTTAAGTGGCTTGTATCAGATATTTTGTCACAGCAACAAAACAAATAATTCATAGGTTCTATTCATAGCTATCCTTGTTATGGGCCATGAGTTCAATGTGCCTAGATTTGAGATAATACATGTCACATAGTAGAGCATGAAGGAGAGGCTTAAGATGTCTGTAAGACCGATTGTTCTACTTCATAGCTGTATCTCCTTCTCTACTTCCATTGTCTGAACATTGACAACACCCACATATGAACCACCCATGTATGGGAGCATTAGTTGTGGGCCAGCCCCTATTCTGTGCTGTGGACAGAGTGGCACATCCGCAGTGCTTCCACCCATGATCTAATGTAAAGCTTAAGAAATGATTTAAAAGCAAAACAAGATCACAGAGAAGAACAGATGTCCTATTAATGCTAACTCCAAGAGTGGGATGTAAAGGGACTGAATGGGTGCAGGACTGAGAAGTTACTGGGTGTTGGTGATTGAACCCAGGATTTTGAACATGCTAAGCTAGTTCTTGTCCTGTGAGATACACCCCAACACAAAGCCTACTTCAGACAGAAAGGTCCCAAGAGGTCTCTGTGAGGAGATGGGCATTAAGTTGAGCAAAAGTAGATCTAGAGAAAACCCATGAGCATGGACCTCAAGGAACAGCAAAATCCTAGTAGTCAGTTGCTACCTTTTTATTTGGTTGATTAGTTTTGGTTTTTCAAGACAGGGTTTATCTGTGTAGCCTGGCTGTTCTGGAACTCACTCTGTAGATCAGGCTGGCCTTGAACTCAGAGATCTACCTGCCCCCTTTCCCACATCACTGGCCAACAAGAGTGTCAGTAGCTATTTTATCAATGCCCATAAAATCAACATTTTTAATGAAAAGTATCAGTAAGTTTAAGTTAATTAAAAATGACTAAAGATCAACACTCGGTCAAGAAATGTCAAGTGTGACAATTCATGTAAATAAGATTGATTTAAGTAAAGAGATAGATTGTAGAGAAATTATTGTTGTGTTTATGTCTGTTGAAGCCTAGTGAGTAAAACGAGTTCAGTTCTGATTATAAGCTTTATAAAAAAAATAAACTTTAAACTGATGACATGAGTTCTAAAATACTTCTATTTTTAAAAAAAGATTTATTTATTTATTTATTTATTTATTTATTTATTTATTTATTTAGTATACAGTGTACAGAAGAGGGCACCAGACCTCCTTACAAATGGTTGTGAGCCACCATGTGTTTGCTGGGAATGGAACTCAGGTCCTCTGGAAGAACAGTCAGTGCTCTTAACCTCTGAGCCATCTCTCCAGCCTCCTAAAATACTTTTCAATTTGTCAACTACTTTAAGGTTCTGGGGAAATATTAACCATGGAAAAGATATATAAAAGTGCTTATCAGAGAACATAGTTTTTCTTTTGCTTTAGACCCCTGCACAGTGCTGAAGCTGAGACACAGAGGTCAAAGCCAGCCAGATGGCTGTGATTGGAAAGAATTTTCTAGAAAAAGGGAGAAAACTGTGGGGACCCTTGGGTTCTAGGGAGTGCAGTGATGACCAGGTGGAGATGAAGCTGAGGTGCGTGAGATGACACCAGAGACCAGAAGAGGCATATAGAATAGCGCTGCAGAGGAGAGGAAGAATAGGAGTGATTTTTTTCTCATCACATAATTTTCCTCATACCATTGTTTTGAGGGAAAAAGTGGTGTAATTGGATTTATACTTGTAAAAGAAAATCGTATTTGCTGTTGAGTGGAGTATGGGTTATATTAGAGTGTTAGTGTACATACTGGAGAGGATGTGAGCTGAAGGAGGAGGTGTTGTGTAGATCCAGCCTTTTTGTGAGTAGACACATTGTAAACACTTAGGCAAAGTGTTAGATGTTAAATTTATCTTGGTAGCTATGTTTCCCCATGGTTCTAATATCACCTGCCTTGAATGTGGTTAAACATCCTTGAAGGTGCAATTAGATTTTCACTGTATCAGAAAGTAAGGTACCAGGTTACTTTCTCTCTGGCCATCATCTACACCCACAAATGTCCTGGTGAGTGGAGAATGAGCAGTCATAGAGATGTCTTCACCCTAGAGCTTACACAGTAGTGTGAGCCCCCCACTAATCAATACCCAAGGGGGAGGAGCTCTACAGTGACATCACAAGAGAGAGGAGACCATCACCCTCTCTCCCTTCTTCCTTTTTTTCTTTTTCTTTCTAAAGAAACATTCTTAAAAATCCTCAACTTGGAACGCAATGGACTACCAAGCACCATTCCTTGTGACGCCCTCCAGTCTCTCTGGAATGCACGAACATGCCTTATTTTGTTGTATAAACTGCTCTTACTGTCTGTGACTTGGCTGAAGCCTCCTCTTTGGAAAGAGCAGATACAGGGGTCCTTAGGAGGTGGGCTGCAGAATGCAGATAGAAGAGGACAGTGGCACATGCCCCTCACAGTCTGGTAGCCCTAGACCTAGGGATGGGGTTTAGCCCAGCAGTAGGACAGCCATGGGTTGGCACAGAACAAGGCATGTACCTGTCTCACAGACTTCACACCACACCCCCTCCTTCCTTGGTTCCCCTTCTCATCCTAGAACTAACCAGAGCCATATCATGTGGGTTTCAGTGATGAATAAGCAAGGCCCCCTCCACCAAATTGGCCACAGTGTCCTGGACTGTTTCCCATTTGTGAAGGAGAAGGCTTGGAAGAGAAAATGATCTGTCATCCTGAGTCTGATAACAGTACAGGGTTGAAATTATGCTTCACAGGACCCAAGGGAATTAGGGTGGGGGCTAGGGTTGCTAAAAAGGAGGAGGAGAATTTTGGACACCCCAGAAGATACTTACCAGCTGTATCTTCAAAGAGGAATTACTCCTGGTCTTCCTCAATTTCCTCTATCTGGCTTTGAAAACTTAAAAAGGAGAGACTGTATCTTCTTCATAATGTATTTTTTTAAGGGTAGATGAAAAGAAGGAGAAATAGCTGTAGTTAAATCAGATGTATAGCTATAACATTATAAGTCTGCAGTGTATAGGACTTTAAAGATTTCCTAACTGATGCCATATTGGCTCATACACTGACTGTAACATTGCAGGGAATGGTTCCTTTTATAGCTTCTTTAATAACACAAACTTCATAATGTCCTAAGGTCCTTCTAGCCAGCCTCTGATGATTGTAATTATTAGCAATTGAATGAAATGAGACTTCTGTAGCTCACACCTTTGCCTAATAGAATAAATAACTCGATCTTCTTCACATGCAAGATTGGAAACTTGTAGATAATGATTGTGAGGTTTCAAAGCTAAAGATGCAAACATGTCAGGCTTTGGTTGGTTTAATTGGTTTTCATTTCTGAGACAGGGTCTCATCTGTTCCAGGCTGGCTTCAGATTTGCTATGTACCCAAGACTGACCTCAAATCTCTGGTCCTCCTGCCTTCACCTCCCAACTAGCCAACTCAGTTTGTACACAATGCTCAGGGTGGACCCCGAAGCTTTGTGCATGATAGGTAAGCACCATACTGAGGGATCTCCATCCCCAGCACTATACTGGGAGGGGGTCTCCATTCCTAGCACTATTAGCTTGTTTTGAAACATCTCAATTCAGCTAGCTCTTCTCCAAAGAGTTTAATTGTATTTCTGCTTTCCTATGTAGTATCCAGAAGAAGCTAATAAGCACAGAGGAAATGATTGTGGGGTATGATTGAGACTATCACAAGCTCAGGGATTTGTGGAGGAAGAAGAACCATTGGAGAAATCAGGACTGCCAATCACACGGTCCCATTTTCTTCAGTCGGAGGAAATGAAGGCTACCTGGTCATGTGGAATGCTGCAGTGATGTGGTCCAACAACCTGGTGACCCTTTACCGTTCTATTTGGAGCCAGCCTCTACCTGAATCTCTTTAATATCCTGAGAGTGTCTTCAGTGAATAGAACACATCCTTGTAAAGAAGGGCCCATGTACTTTGTATCCCCCACCAAGAGAATCTCTTCTTACACTTATCACAGATGTTTCCTCTAGGCCCTATCCCTACAATAAAATTCATTTTGTTGTAAAGGTCACATGTCACAAGTTCTACTATGATTAAATGTGAATGAAAAGTCAACCATGAGGTCATCCCCTGGAGGGCAAGACTCCAGTACCTGCAAAGATGGTACTGAACAAATGTCTCTCTTTATCTCTTGAGGAACATCTTTCCACTGGCCTTGAGGCTTGCAGGGATCCCTGACAGATTTGAGCACTTGGTTTCCAATTGATGGTGCTGTTTTGGAGGTTTAGGAGTTGTGGCCTTGTTGGAAGAAATACATGACTAGGGGTTAAATAGGCTCATTCACTTGCAGCTTTCTCTCTCTGCTTTGTGATTCTAGTTGGAGAAAAGAGTGAGCTCTCTGCATTCATCCCCAAGATGCTGCTTCCTTCTGTGCTACCCCGGCATGACGGACGGACTCTTATCCCTCTGGGTCTATAAGCCATAAAAGCTCTTCCTTCTATAAGTTGCTTTGGTCATAGTGTTTTATCCCAAAAACAGAAAAGTAAATAATACAATGATGAATTCACTGCCTCAAACTTCAGAGTTTAAGATCCCATGAACTTCCTGTTCCTACTAAGCTGAACATGGGGTACTGCTCTTTGAGTGTCTGTATTACAGTTTTTTGAATCCTTCAAATGCCGTCCTATCCCTCAGGGCTATTAGTGTTACAGTATGAAGGACCTACAATTTTTAGATGCCAACAGAGATCCTGCAGAATGTGTTGGACTTTGTCATAACAAATGCAAAACTTTCAAGACAGAGACAGACAGGCTTCTCTAAGGCAAATGGAAAGAATTACCTTTACCAGGAAGGAGGCTAAGTACCGTGGGTGTAACTATGGGTAAGATGTAGAAACTTCTTCCAGGAAAGTGAAGGACCAAGAAGAGGAATGAGGGAGTCCTTCTGGTCAATCGTAACAAGAGCTGAGGGGCAAAACAAAATCAGACAAAGCGTGCAAGTTATATTGACCACAAAGCAGAATAGGTCAAGACCAAAAGCCAATTTGTTTCTGGTGTGCTGATCATGAGAAACAGTGATAGTGGGCTTTTAGTGGTGGTGGCTGGGGGGATATAGGATTTCACTGTGTAGCCCTAGCTGGCCTGGAATTCCCAGTATAGATAGGATGGTCTCCGACTTTCAGCATTCCTGTCTCTGCCTTGAGGTGTTGGGATTGCAGGCTGTGTGACCATGCTGGACTGTGTATTTTTAATCGATTTAGTTGTGTTACTTTTTCCTATGGAGATGTGGATAAACATCTACTCACCCCAGAAAAGCACCAAGGACAGGCCAAAGGGACAATGGCATTCAAATGCAGCTTTGTAAGTCAGTGAGTTTATAGGACTTTCTTCAGAAGCATATGGTACAAATAGCTACATCACTGAAATCTCTCATGCCACAAGGGGTGACAGCCTCCCAGGGGTGGGATAGATAGGTCCATCTGTTCGTGTCCCCACTCCCTACCCCTGCCAACATATCACCTATCTCCATACTTTTGCATTGTCTAAGACTACAGTCAGTGTGACAGGGTTATATATATAGTGATTGCAATCTTACATCTACTGGCCCTCCCCATGCTTTTCTTGTATGAGGGAACATCAGAGACCCAGTCTTGTGAGTTGCAGATAGTTACAGCTGCTCTGATTAAAGTGCTGGTGGCCCGTCTATATCCTGAGAGCAGAGTTCCATGACAGATTTCCCGCACAGTTGCTTGATTCTTTCAAGGAACTGAAATTATTTCTCCACATGGAGTAGAGAAGTTTTTCACGTTGCAAATTCAGGAGAGCTGCCCCATTGTCTCAGAGAATATGAGCCGATTCAGGGCCTAACATCTGTTATCTGTCCCTCCTACCTGCCTGTCATGGTCTGATTTAGGGAACACATCATCTCTGTCCCCCGCTAAATCAGGCAAATGTGTGGTAGAGAAGGCCAAGGACAGACAGTTCTATGGCACGGTGTGAAAACCTCCCCTCAGGTTGACAGTCATCCATTAATCACCGCTCTCAGGACAGCCATCCAAGTGCTTATGAGTCGAGTCCATCTAACATGAGCCTGTAGCTCAGATTTCTAAACCGTGTCCAGGATGCTGTATGGAGAGGCCCTATCAAATGCACACGTGCATGCATGTGTGTTGAGGGATTTCAACCTTGGTGTTGCTCCTCAAATACCATATCCCTTATTTCACTTTGAGGTAAGGTTTCTCACTGGCCTCAAGCTCTTTGGCCAATTAACCTGGGAGGCCCAGGGATTCCTCTCTCTCTGCCCACCCTCAGTGCTGGGATTACAGGCTCTGCACTAGGGTTCTGGGGATCTAAGTCAGTTTATGTGCTGATCTCTTGCCCCAGCTCTCTTCAGAAGCCTTCTTGGCTAGTGTTCTAGAGATCACCATTAACCTCACTCATCTTCATAGACCCTTTCTTTTACCCTTTCTTGAAAACTGAGACATGTATAACCCTCTTCGCTTCACTGAGACTTCCCTTGCTCTCAGAGGTGAACAGAAAGTACATATAAACATTCAATTTTATCATTTCTACATGACCCAAGTGGAAACTGGAGCTCACTGAGAGTGCACACAGCTAACTTAGCTTTTTTTCTTAGAATTTTCCCATCCTCTTTTTTTCATAGGAAGATCAGTCACTTTGAGGTAAGACAAAAGGAAAAAAAAATCAAATGAAAGCTATTTTTAACTATGATAGCCTAGCATTCAACACACCGAACACAAAGCTTCCTAATTTTTTTTTTTTTAAACTTGTGATCCACCTTGAAAAAGGACTCTCTGGGGCTGGGGAGATGGCTCAGGGACTAAGAGCAAGGGCTGCTCTTCCAGAGGACCCAGGTTTGATTTCCAGAACCCACAGGGCAGTTCACAGCTGCCTGTCACTCCAGTTCCAGGGAACCTGATGGCTTTTTCTGATCTCTACAGGCACCAGGCACACTCGCAGTACACGTAGATCCATGCAGACAAAATGCCTGAAATAAATAAGTAAATAAATGCTTTTCTTCTTTTTTAAAATAAGAACTCTTTCTGAAGCCTAGAGCTGACGCCTCAAACAGAACTGACACAGAACCTCTGGAAGCCCCCGGGCCAGCTAGCCTGGTGGTGTATGCATCAGTGAGCAAGAAACGTGGAAGGTACGGACAGACACTGAACTTATCTTCTGGCATCCACATACTTGAATATGCAGGAATGTATACATGCACACACATCGTGTACACACACTCACACACATATACAGACACACACATTTACACACCGTACACAAGCACACTCATACACACACACATATATATACTCACACCATACATAGTCACACACATACACTCACACACATACACACAGACACACACATGCATCATACAACCAAAAAAGATTTAAAAAAAAGAATTACATGATTCAGGATTTTATTGCCGTTAACCTCTTTAATGTCTCATAGGCTATTATTCGTAACATACTCTATACTCTCCAGAGCCTATGCTGTCTCATGAGCTTCTAATGCTCTCTGTCTGCACGTCTACTCCATGAGATGCCCATCAGCTTCACATGACTATTTAACACTAAATGTGTGAGCAGAGGATGATTCAAGCCATTGTGTCAGACACACTGTGTTTCAAGCTCTCATTGCCACATGGCTGTTGGCTCCATTTTGGATATCATAGACGCTGAATATTTCTGCGAACCCAGCTAGTTCAACCAGGCTATGCTGTATTAAGTGATCCCTTCCAGGAGTAAGATGAAGTGGTTGGACACACAGAATTTGTATGGACCATCGTCTTTGTGGGTCACTGTAATCCTCTCTTTAAAATGTATGTATGTATGTATGTGTGTATGTATGTATGTATGCATGCATGTATGTATGTATGTATTTAGTGTTTTGAGATAGGGTTTCTCTGTGTAGCCCCATCTGTCCTTGCTCTGTACACTAGGCTGTATTTGAATTTATAGAGATCCTCCTACCTCTGCCTCCTAAGTGCTGGGGTTAATGGTAGCGGCTGCCACTACGGCCACTGGGCTCATAGTAAACCTCTTGTTTCTTTGTATCTCTGAAAATGCACCTTTGACTGTTTGCTGGAGCTCTTGAAGCTGTTACTTTTAAAATGTGCAAGTGATTGGTTTAGGCACCCCTGGAAAGCTCCTTGGTTCTTCTTGAAATCCATAGTTTGCAATCCAGCAGAAACTAGCATCTGAGATGCCCCATAGCCCCATAATCATCACACCAGGCAAAATGCTGGCACTTAGACAGGCTGAGTGCTTGCTTGAGACAAGAAATGGGTGAGAGAGAGGTGAGAGAGGGCTTCTTAGCTTCTAAAACAGTTACCTCTGCAGGTCAAAGAAAAGTACTACAGGACTAAATGGAAGGAAGAAAAGAAGCTGGATAGGATGGTTTGCACCTCTAATTCCAGTACCCCAGAGGCAAAGTCAGTTCAGGGACAGCTTGTGTGGGTGGCATTGTGAGATCCTGCTCCAAAACACAAAAGGAATGGGAGCAGGGCAATGAGATAGAGAGAGATGGGGGAAAGGAAGACACTAGAGATTCTACACACCTATGAATGCGGGTACACTGTAAAGGTCTTTCACTTGTATTGGGTTAATAAAATGCTAATTGGCCAGTAGCCAGTTAGGAAGTAGAAGATGGGCAACCAGACTAGGAAAATTCTGGGAAGAGCAAAAGCAGAACAGCCAGACACAGAAGAAGCAAAATGAGAATGTTGGACTGAGCAAAAAGATACCAAGCCACATGGCTAAGCATATATAAGAATTATAGGTTAATTTAAGTGTAAGATTAGATAGTAATATGGTTGAGCTACTGACTGACCCAGGAATTACTATAATATTAAGCCTCCAAGTCAATTACTTGGGAAGCAGCTGCTGGATATTTGAGAGTTTCTGGCTGGGACAGAGCCCACCAACTACATATGAATGTCTGCCCTCTCTGCCCTCATGCCCTACGTCCATGTCAGTAAGACAGAGGAGGAAGTAAAAAAAGATTAAATAGGAAAGGCAGGTCATTGTGCTAGAGGGAAAAGCCATGACATTTTAGACCCCAGGACTACAGCAGTCATTTAGTCTAGCTCTCTTGAGTCCCTGGATGAAATATGACCATTCTGTTGCGGGATTATGTTCTGGTACGTTGTAAATATTTATCTCTCCTAGTGGTTTAATAAAATGCTGATTAGTCAGAAGGCAGACAGGAAGTGCGAGTGGGGCTACCAGACTAAGAAAACTCTGGGAACAGGAAGAATAAGGCAGAGATGCCAGCAGAAAAAGGAGACACCAGCAGACGCAGAGGAAAGAAGTTGTAATTCTGCTCTGAGAAAAGGTATCAAGCCACATGGCTGAACAGATGAATGGAAATAGGTTGAATTAAGATGAGAGAGCCAGCTAGCAATATACCCAATCAGCATAAAATTAATATAAGCCTTTCTGTGATTATTTGGAGCAAAACGACAGTGAGGCTGAAGTGGGTCCAGACCTTGGGGTTAGGCCATAAAGGCTGGGCTAGAAACTTCTTATTACATCAGTCCATTTGGCTTTCAATAAAAATATGTGTGTGTATCTCTGTGTGTGTATGTGTGTGTGTGCATATGTGTAAAAATTGAAGCGGAAAGGCATAGGTTAATTTAATAGGACATTTTGGACTGCCAGCTCCCAAATAATGACACAAAGACTTCTTATTAATTATGAAAGCTTGGCCTTCTCTTAGACTTTTCCCAACTAGCTCTTAAAACTTAAATTTCTATTCATCTACATTCTGCCACATGGCTCATTACCTCTCCTCTATACTGTCCTGACTGACTTGCTCTGCATCCCACTGGTGAATTCTACACCTCTTCTTCCCAGAGTTCCTACCTCTTCCTGGAAGTCCTGCCTATTATCTACTGTCAATCCAATCAAGAGTTGCTTTGGCAGAGACACTTCTTCGCAGTGTTCAAAAAGATTATCCCCAAAACAGTTAAGTGACTTGAATAAGGTCCCAGAACTCAGGAAAGTCAGAATGAAGATGAGAAGACAGCCCACCATTCAGTGCTCCCCATCCAGGCTCTGCCCTACACACAGTGCCCTAAGTGTACCAAGGAAGACAGAGAAGAACAGAGAAAGACAGGATAAGAAAAAGTCCATTTGTCTGTCTCTGTGCAGGATTGAAACATACCATGACCACCAACCACCACCACATTCAGCTTTTTGGTTTTGTTTTGCATGGTTTCTGGGGATGGAATTCAGGTCCCTATGCTTACCAGGACTGAAGTATTTCTCTGGGTTTTGAATACTAATGTCCTCTAAGTAGAGGGAAATTGGCAGCCACTTTGCCTGCTTACTTTGAAAATCTTTATGGCATGTTCAGGCATAATTTTTTTTAGCTTCCTCTCCCTTATCTCCCTAGATCCCTTTTCTATCACCTGGTTTGACCCCAAGTATTTCTTCATCTACTTGCATATCAAATTCTAATTGGTAGGAGGCTGGGGCCGCAATGCTCCAGCTTCGAGGAGCCCCTGCACTAACTCACAGAAAACTCGTTTTCTGTCCCATAGTGGCCACATGGTCCTCGTCAGCCTGGTCCAGATCTCCACTGTTTGCCGAAACATTCTGACATTCCTGAAATTTCACCTGGCCTAGAGTATGAAAACATAGTGAAACAGACTTTGACAAGGATTTTAAACAGAGCTCTCAAGTGATTTCATCTCCACCCCCATCCCACTGTATCCCAGACAATCAAGAATTAAAGCAGAGGTTTGAAAATAGTTCAAATTCTCCTGACTTCTAGAAAATTCTTCAGGTCAAAAGCTTTGGCATAGGGGTGTGGAGTTTGAGATCACACAGATCTGATTTCAAGCAAGTTGTCATGTAGTTGTGTGCCTCTAATGACTTCCCAACAATT
>PVIH01015121.1:16005-50963 GCA_004025045.1 Sigmodon hispidus
CTCTCTCTCTCTCTCTCTCTCTCTCTCTCTCTCTCTCTCTCTCTCTCTCTCTCTCTCTGTGTCCATACATACAGATGCCCTCCAACTTGCTTTTTAGAGGCAGGGTCTCTCACTGACTTGGAACTTGCCAAGTAGTCTAGGGCACCTGTGAGCCTTAGGAATCTACCCACACTCCAACTTTTGGTGCTGGATTAAAGCACCAACACTACATCCAGCTTTTCAGTTTTCCTTTGTCTTGTTTTGCATGGCTTCTGGGGATGGGATTCGGGTTCTTGTACTTGCAAGGTCTGAGTAGTTCCCCACCTTTTGTATCTTAAAATCCCCTCACTTTCTAGCAATGTGGCCTCCCCTCAAAACAAGTCCCTTGATTCTCTTATTTTCCTTATCTACATCACGGAGTTGTTGAGTGACTTTTCCATAGATGTGAGGACAAATTGAGATAATGCATGTCCCATGCCTAGCACAAGACCCACACCTGCTAAACATTAGCCATTATTACCTAATGTCCTGTGATTTCGTTACATGTGCCTTAGCGTCCTTGGGGGCACCAAACAAGCTGGTTTAAAGTCCTTGATCAAATCACCTGCGGAGGGCAGTGCTGGCATTGACCTTTCCATCAGTGCCACTCCAGTGGACTCAGAAAGTCAAGCACTGGGTTTTATGAATCCGAGATGTTTGAAATATCGTAGGAGACTGTCAAAAAATACTTAGACCACTCCGAAAAGAGGCCGTTCTTAATTTTCATCTTTCCTGCAAGTCAGAAAGATATATACTCTCCACATAATGGCAGTTTCCTCGTTCTGAAGTTATGGCAGGTTGGTGATACAATAAACAGTACCCTGTCATAAGGAGTGCATAAAACATGGTCTGACATTTCTTTAAAAGTAAAAAGAAACATGACTGCAGCAGGTGACCTTTCCTGGAGGGCACAGCTGTTTTGTGTGGTTAGAGGGACCCGTGGTTTCATACTCAGGGGCTACGATATATGGTTGGCTTTTCACATAGTGTTTCCATGAGAAATTACAGTGCGTTCCTGAGGGAAGCGCCCCATTCTTCAGCATTTTCGTTAGGCAGGCAGAGAGGTTGCTCTCTTGATGTTTTCCAAATGATAGCATGGTCAATGCATGCTGTTTGGAAATTCTTGAGTGTGGGGAGTGAGAACGCCTTCAAGAGGGTAGAGGGGTCTCTTACTTCCCGGGGAAGTTTCATCATGGGGCTCTTGTCAGGTTACAGACCTCTTAGCTTAAGAGGAGTCACTCAAAGTGTGATGCTTCTGTGGGTCAAGACCAGAAGTTTTTGCAGGAAGATTAAAATAATTGGTTTGTAGGAGATACTGGATGTTTTTTATTCTACACACAGGCAATTTGTTTCACATATAAAACATTATTTGTGCAACGAATTAGGAGTCACAAAAAAATGTCACTGGCCTAAAAACAAGACCACAAATTGGTCTTTTTTTGTCTATGTCTGATTATCCAAGTTATTATTTTTTAACACATTTTATTTACTTCATGATAAAATTAAAAAGAGTATTACCTCTCCTTTTAATTTTTTTTTTTATTCAGTTCCTCTAACAATCCCTTGTAACTAAAAACATCCCTGTAAAGGCTTTGGACCCCCTTTCCCTCTTCCTTGCTTCTCCAAATTAGAATAATAAGTCCTGTGAGAGAGGAGCTTGGCAGCCTCACCACAGCATGGGGGAACATGTGCCAATTACCAATGACCCCTGTGCCAGTGTAAGAGTGGGTTCTTGTTGCTCAGGTCCAAGTTCTGCCACTGACCTGTCAACAGCTACACTTGGAGTGTTTATCCCACTCTGGTAAGAGATTTGTACTGATTTAGCTCTGGGTACCCCATTTGTCTCCGGTGTGACCAAAGCTGAGCATATACAGAATGGCTGGCTTGGTTTGGAAGTACAAGGGAAGACCCTCAAACATTTGACTTATTGGTAATTAGACCACACTGGTATTGAACTTGTGACCTCAGCCTCATTAGAGCTACATTCAGGCCAATGGAGCTGACCAGAAACAGATTCAGAGCAGTGAGTGATAGGGAGGCTTTTGGTGCCAAATCTAAGGCCCATTTACACTACCCAGTGGTGAAAGTGGATTCTTATTCTCTCATGGTAAAAGCAGCAGCCAGCAGCAGCAGCAGATGGGATGTCTCAACAGACAGTGTCCTACCCTCCACTTCCACACACAATTGCTCAGCACTGCTGCTTCATCCAGCTGCCATGTTCCCGATGTGGTTTTCTCTGCAGCACAGTTAATAGAAGCAGAAACAAGGGCTTTAATAGTTACCTCTCCTCCCTGCTAGTAGCTAATGGCTTACAACAACAAAGACAGCGGGTTAAAGTCCATTACTTTCCAAGAGATTCCTGTGAAATAATAGTCTATGTTTTTTTTTTTTTAAATTAAGTCTACAGTGATATCCATAGTTAATTGTTATTTTGACCCCTTGCCTTGCAAGGAAATCTAAGCACTGGTGATGAATTCTCCTTCTAGTAGGGAAAGAATGAGTCTCCTGGACCTTGGATGGTAAGAAGCCCCTCATGTCCTGCCTAGGAACTGGAATTGAGGATCCATTTGTGAGGAAATTAGCATTTCAAGTCTGTGGGAAATATTCAGCCAGTGAATAGAGGTAGATTCCTACTTGAGACACACCTAACATTAAGGTTGAAATGTGAAGAGACCATATTACAATTCTAGGAAATAATTAAGACATTCTCAAATCATCTTTGAGACTTTATAGGTGTCTAAAAAGGTATAAAAACCATAAAGGCAGAATAATTTGACTCCATCGAATTATCATGAAAACAAGTATCTATAATATCTATATTAAATAGTAAATAATATTAAAAGGTATTTTAGTCATTGTTCTGTTACTGTGATGATTCACAGTAATATCAAGGCAACTCTTATAAAAGAAAGCATTTAATTGGGGTCTTGCTTATAGTCCATTATATAATCCATATAGAGGCTTAGTTCATTGTCATCGTGGAGAGAGGGCCAGCAGACAGATGTGGTATTGAAGAAGTGGCTGAGAGCTACATCCTGATCAGCAGGGGGGAGGGGGAGGGGGATGAGAGCCTGGGCTGTCATGGGCTTTGTAATCTTTTCAAACAGTTCGACTTTCTGGTGACTAACTATGATCCTATGAAGGCCATTCTTTTTTTTTTTTGGATTGAGTATTTATCTTTTATAATTAAATTCTTTTTTTTTAAATGCTGAAAAGTTAACAATATTTATAAAGAAGATAAAAATCATAAACATGACTTATCAAGGGTGATAATGCAAATAAGTTTGCTACACATAAAAATACTAACCCTAACCCTAACCCTAGCCCTAACCCTAACCCTGTGTATCCTTATTCAATGTCCTCCTATGAAGGCCATTCTTATTTAAACCACCACAAAAGGTAAGTGGAGAATCATTTGGAAATGAAGAAAATGGGGGCTAGGGAGCTAGATGGCTCCATGGGTAAAGAACTTGTTGTGAAAACACAAAGATTTCAGCTCAATCCCTCATTGCTCACAGAAAACCCAGGTGCTACAGTGCATACAGTGCAGATCAGGGAAGATGGAGTCAAGAGGGTTCCTGGAGCTCACTGGCCAGACCCTGTAGACAAATCAGTCTGCTCCTGAATCAGAGAGAGAACCCATCTTACAAAGTAAGATGAGAAATGATTGAGCAAGACACCGAAAGTCAACATTTGGCTTTCACATGTGCACATATGTATGTATGTATGTGTACAAATGAACATATGCACACATTAAAAAAGGGATCAAGACAAAGCTTAGTAGAAAGGACACATTTTAAATAGGCAAAAATAAAAATAGCCAGTCAATTCATGAAAACAGTATTTTACTTTCTTGATAAGTGTAAAAATAATTGCATATTAAAAAAGCTATTTTTTCATTCAAAAAACTGTCAGAGATAAAAATGCTGGCAGTGTTGCAGGGAAATGAGTAATTTTTAAAATATCATTTGTGGTTTTGCAAGTTGCTATAACTTTTCTAGAGTGTTATTTGGCAATGAGAAGAAATGCATTAAAATTTTACATGTGCTGTGACCAGAAGTTTGACTTGGAGTTATCAATCCAAGAAGACATATCAGGAAGATGATGTACAAAATGTTGCTGTCAGAGTGCCAATCAAGCGCTTTTCTGACAGCTAAAAGTTGGAAACATTTTATGTCTCCTACAACAGTTAGTCAAACACATCATGTTGCATGATGTCATTAAAACTTCTTACAAGCATGGCTCTTTACAGAAAGAAATATATTTCATATTATGGAAAATTTTACTCTTCTTACTATGAAGTAAAGCATCTTATACTGTTATAAATTACATGTGCATAGAAAAAGATGGTAGGAAAAACATATGTTATGTCTCAAATACTAATTATATTTTAAATATGTCTTCATTGAATTTTTTTTTTACACTGAACACTGGAAAACAGAAAAGAAAGCAGTTTATTTTGTCCTCTGGATCATAACTAGCATGAATTAATCATGGAGATTAAATGGAATAAGGTATAAGAAAGTCCCTAGATAAAGGGCTAGAGGACAAGGCAGCCTCGGAACCTAAGATTTGAACTTGAATCTAAAAACTTAAATTGCCAGGCTCTTTCTGAAGTTCCTAGTAAACACCAATCTCCAAGCCAGTGGATCATCTGATTCCCACCTACTATTTCCTTTACTGCCATCCATACTCTTTATAATTAACGGTGCATGCAGATCTCTGCAATAGGGCAGAGCGGTGAGAAATTCAGCTTTTCCTTCTAAGATAATTCCTGTGTGTGTGGTCATAGGTTGTTGTTTGGGTGTCTTCCTCAATCATTCTCAACCTTTCTTCTTAATTTACTAATTACTATTACTGTGTATGTGTACATGATGTGCGTGTTGGAGGTATATGTGGACATCAGAGGACAACTTCGTGAAATCACTTCTCTTCTTCCACCTTCCGAGGGCCCTGGGGCTCTAACCCAGGTTGTGGGACCTTCATGACAAGTGCCTTTATCCCCTGAGTCATCTTGCTGAACCTTCACCTTGTGTTTTGAGACCATGTCTCTCTCTGTGCCTGTAGCTTGAATACTCAACTGGACTGGCTGGCCAGCAAGACCCAGGTATTCTCCCATCCCTTCTTGGTCCAGCACTGGAATTACAGATGCCTGACTTTTCAAAAGTGTATTGGGTATTAAGCTCAAGTCTTCAAGTTTGGCATGGTGAACACATGACCGAACCATCTCTCCAGCCTCTCTGAGAACACCCCAATATATTATTCATTTTCATTGCACTGTACCCTGAGCTATCGGGAGACTTCCACACACATCCCTTTAGGGTAATCCACAGCCATGAGTCTACTTTCTCACACAGTACTAGACTAGGGGCATTAGTGACACTAGCCATCATGCTATGCAAAATTAGGAAGCTGTAACGTCAAAGTAAAGTATAAGCTTTGCCTACAATTGGCTGTGGAGCCCCGAGGAGGGTTCTGCTGCCCAGAAGGGACAGAGTGTTTGTTTGGCAGATGAAAGGCAAATACTGAGGCAGCAGGAAGGTGGAGGAAGGTAAAATCAGGCCTAGAGGATGGTGCTGGAGTTGTCTTAAAAAGAACCCTCTTCCATCGGCACCAAGAGTTCACATGCTTGGGCAGTCAAAAGAAAGGAACAGTGTATAGAAATAGAAAAAGCACTTGGGATGACATAGCTCCTAAAGAGTTGGGGTACAACACACATCTGTGTGCACACTACACATATATCCTACAGACACATTCTGCCAGCAAAGCATAGATGTGTACATGCATGCATGCCACTGTGGGTACTCACAACATCGGGGAGTTTCTGTAGGTGTGTGTTTGGAGTTAAGGGTTTTCATCACTCCTGTGGGATGCTGGCAGCTGAAGGACAAAACAACATCTCCCTTTCATACCATTAAAGAGGTACCAAGGTGAGAAGGGGAAAGGAGAGTGGTGTCATATACTGACTATTGGCTTTGTTCTGTGCATCAAAAAAATCTTCTCGGGGGGGCTGGAGAGATGGCTCAGCGGTTAAGAGCACCCTCTGCTCTTCCAGAGGACCCGGGTTCGATTCCCAGCACCCACATGGCAGCTAACAACTGTCTGTAGTTCCAGTTCCAGGCAAACACCAGGGCAAATAAATAAATAAATAAAGTTTTAAAAAAAAATCTTCTCGGTTCTGGGAAGTAAGGGGTTGCAAATGTGAGTGTAGCAAGGAGGGTAGACAAATTCTGTCAAAATCTGGATGATTGCTATGAATGTAACTTTCTTTTCACACTGGGGTTAAGTGTCCTGGGACACCAAGTGTGATACAGACAAGCGTTACTTTCTATGATTGATTCAGCTGGCTACAACTTGACACTAATGAGGCCATGGCCAAGGCAACTGGTTCCGTCCTCCAGGGAGCTGTTAGTGTCTCATGGCTCCAAATGTGAGGTGACACTTTACCCTTGCACCTAGTAGAGATTGGGTGAGAGAGTAGAGTGGCATACTCTAGTCTCAGGCCTTTCCAATGCCACTGCTCTTTTGCACAGTGCCACTACACCAAGTCTACTTTGAACTGACTTCTACACTACGGCAATCTAGTCTCTGATATTGTCTCAGGGTCTGTTGTCCCTAGGAGATGATAGTCACCTGCACGGATTCCAAGCTGCTTCATTGGGTGTAATATATTCTACCAGTGGGTTTTCACAGGCTTGCTTGAGAAGAAGCTCGGAGCTGGAGACATGGCTCAGTGGTTAGGAGCACTGGTTGCTCTTACAGAGGATCCTGGTTCCAATTCCCAGCACTCAGATGTTTACTCACACCTGTCTGTAATTTCAGTTCCAGGGGATCTGACACCCGCTTCTTTCCTCTGTGGACCTTGCAAGGATGTAGTATACAAACATACATTCACATAAATACTCATATACAAAAAGGAAAACAAAAAGCAAAACCAAAAAAAAAAAACCCAACAAAAATAAAGGTAGCCTATACGATCCCGTTGCTACACTGTCAGTAGCACCTTCTCAAAAATAATTCTTCCTCCAGCTCCTATTGGTGACCTATAGCCAAGTGTCTAGTGACAGGAATCAGAATACTTTGCCTGTGTCCCCTGAAGCCTACATCTGGAAGCATCCTGTCTGACTATATCCTCCTGAACGTGTTTGACCTATTCCTCACCCTTCCGATCTCTGGTTTTATCAACTGTGAAGCATGGACCCCCATCTCCACCTAGTCTGGTACGAAGGTCACACACATAGCAAAGAGCCCAAGGCTTCCGAGTTAGGGGTCAGAGCCTCAGCAATCAGAAAGGTGATAAACTCACCAGGGGTGTTCCTTTCCTTGTCCTCCCTGACCTTGGGTGATTTCTTTCTTCTGAGAGTCTCTCTTCAGGTGGTTGCAGCTTCTCCGAGCACACATTCCCCAGACTCGACAGGTTCAGGAGGAAGGACACCTTCTAGAACCCCCACATTTACTGGAGAGAGGCCCTCTAATGAGTCTACATCTTAGAACAAATGTCATTGGCCCAGAGTGTATTAACAGGCCTGTGTGTCTACCCTTGAAGCCTCTTTGTATCTATTGGACATGGAAGAATCATGACAACCACAAATTGTAACAGTTGCGCAATTCTCCTTAACCTCCCTAAGACTTAACTGGCCAGTTCCTTATCTATCCAGAGCCTGGCATGACCATGGAGTCCTCCAGAGGAGCCCAGAATAACACACATACACACACACACACACACACACACACACACACACACACACACACGAGAAAAGATGTCTTCTTGACAAACTCAATTACTGTTGTAACAAGTATCATCTAGAAACTTCTTGTGTAGATGAGGAAACTGACTCTCAGATGTGTAGGATAAATCAGAGGGATCAAAATGCAAGTTCAAGGTCTGGAAAATGGCTTAGCTGGGAAGTGTCAGCCTGGCATGCATGAGGATCTCAGGTCAATTTTCAGACCCAGTGTAGAAAAAAAAAAAAAAAGCTGATGTAGAAATATGAATCTTGTAATCCCAGTGCTAAGGACAGGAAGACAGGAGGATTTCTAGGACTCACTGGCCAGTCAGTCTAGACAAACTGGTGAACTCCAGTCAGAGACCTTGTCTCAAAACTAAGATAGAGAGTGATGGAAAAAAACACATCCAATGTCAAAATCCAATGTCCACACACACACAATGCAGAGATGCACACTCCATGTACACACACACACACACACACACACACACACACACACACACACACTTGCATAGAAAGCTCAAGCCTAGTCCATTTCCATTTCAGATTGAGAGACCCACAAGAGAACACTGCTTTTATCCTAATGATGTACATAATTGTGCTCATCCACAGAATCATAACTCATTTGGCAGGTCAAAGAGCTGAGGTCATGATGCAGCCAGAACTGAATTCCAGGGTCAGGCAGGCAGTAAACCCTTCCAAAGAGACTAAACTTGTGGGAATTCTTCACAGGCTGAGTATGGTGAGTTTCTTCACAATTGACCAGGTTCTCGATACTAAGTTGTGCAAGTAGTGGACAGTCTGGTTTCAGTCCCTTTTTAGAGTGTGAGGTGAGTGCACTGGTTTATACTGCTGTGTAACAAATCACCTCAAATTCAGCAGCCTGGGACTCACAGTCTGGTACTCAACAGTCCTCAGATGGCTTTACTGTGGCCTCCAGCTTGAGTCTCAAGCTGACTGCAATTGAGGTGTATGTCTGTGGTCAACTGGGACCAACATCTATGGCCAAGCTCACACAAGCGGCTTGATGAGAAGCCTTACCACATGGTTCTCTTGAGGACAGTACCTAATGTGGCAGCTGGATTCCCTCAGAGTGAATGAGCCAGGGAGAATGCCTGCAGGAAGCTGGCCTTTTGTCAGCTAATCTCAGCAATGGCATTCTGCTACTTCTTCTGTGTTCCATTTATTAGGAGCAGGCCACTAGGTGCAGCCAATACATTCAAGGGGTGAGGATTACACAGGACAAGGATGGTAGGAAGCTGGATTTGTCAAGTGGAACAAACGGGTCCTAAAACTACCTCTGAAACCTTAGGGACTCAGCAGAGAATAGGAAGAAGCGGGGAGGGCGGCTTTGCCAAGTTTTGCAAAGACTGGAGCCTTGACTGGAAAGTCAGGTATCTGTTCATTAAGGATTTGAGACTTAGCTTTATTCTTGAAGGACTCTGAGGTCTAAGAATGATACAGAAATAAGGGAGTAAACACACGTCATTTGACTTCTGCTCCATCCTGCAATCATATAAACAGATGCACTTGGAAAGTATTAGCTCCATTTCATAGACGAAGAAGCTGAGGCCTGGAGGGGTTGGTTAAATGTCTTTCTCAAGATTCTGTGGTATTGTGGTCATGATTGTACAATGCTCTGTAAATGTACCGAAATCATTAAATTACAAACCAACAGCAGGCAAATTCTATGCTATGTGAATTAATATCTTAATAAGCTACCAAAACCAAAAACCAACAACAACAACAAAGATAAGGCTAGGAAGGCAGGATGTGGTATTGTGGGAAATTTCACTTTTAACTAATTTTGACTTTATATTCAGTCGCTAGGGATGTGAATAACAAAACACCTCAGGCTGGGCTGCTTCTACTGATGATGTTTATGTTTCTGTGTTCTGAAGGCTGGGAGTTTGATACCAGACTGCCAGCAAGGCTGTTTTCTCTAGAGGCCTTAGGATTTGGCTTGTAGATGTCCACCTTCCCTTCCTGATCTTCGTGTGACTATCTCTTTATGTGTCTATATCCTAATCACTTCTTATAGGGATACAGCTTACATACAATCAGGACCCCTGACCAGCCTTTTTTTAAACCTTAGACCCCATTTTCTCTCTCAGTGTAGTTATGGTCTGAGTTACTGAGGACTAGAACTTTGAAGAGACATAATTCAGTCCACAATAAACTCCAAAGATTTAAGATTCGTATGTGCTTTTAACCAATAGAAGAAAATAGAAACCCCTATTAAGTTTTATAAATTAAATCTGATGTTAAATATATATATGGTTATTATTTTATACAGATACATATATATACATATGCACACATATATGATATTTATTCTGGATTTATCAGTATAGGACCTTTTTTCTTTCAGTTTCTAAAGACAGGGACTTATATAACCTAGACTGGCCTCGAACTTGTTTTGTAGCTGAGGATGATCTCTAACTCCTCATTCTGCCTGCCCCTCCCAAGCCCTGGGATTTAGAGTCATATATCACCTCAATGAGCACATTCTCATTCCCACAGATAAGCATTTGCAAATGGTAATGATTTAAAATAAATATCTCATCTGACAATCTCTGGATATGCCTCAAATACATTGGTGCAGAGCCCAAAGAGGAAGAGTTGAATTATAAAAAAAAAAAGATGAATTACTAGCTAATATTTAATATCTGTTAACATTCTTTATCACTAAGTGATAAGTGAAATAAGAAAGCATCCAAAATGTTTAATATATGTAAATATGGTTGGAGATGTAATGTTATCTCCAGTCTTGTCATAGCTTTCTTGATTGTTGCAAAAGGATCTGAACTTGTATAGAGAAAGAGGGCATCTCGTTGCTTGTGGACGGCGGTTTCTCTTCCCTCCTTTCCATGTGGCTTTTCTTCTGTGAGTGATCAGCTCATGCACAAAGAACACATATACAGTGTTACATGAGGAGCTGTGCAGAGGGCAGAGTTTGCAAGAGGTGCCCTCCTATTGGTTAACTTAGTGGTACTCTGACATGTTCAGTTTTGACATATGAGACATTTGATAGCACATTTAACTTTTCTTGGAAAGCAAACTCCAGCCTTAAAGACACTTGAGCCAGATACTTGTGGACTCCCATACAATCTGGCCCGGAGATTTCCAGTCTGTCCTAGACTCTCCATTTGGCCTGTGTCATTGACATCTGACCACTTGTGACTGACCTGACTACTGGTCTTGTTTCAGTTGATGAGGGCAAGAACCCCAGACACAGGCCCACTGAAGGAAAACCTAGTGTATGCTTAAGGAGAATTCCAGGGTAATTACATCTAAGTGCTTTCTCCTGGCTAACCAACCCACAGACTTCAAGGGCACAGGAGATCCCTGTTATCTCTTTACAGATCAACTACAGACCTTAGCCTTCCTCAGGAAGAGCTGAATGTCACTTAAGACTGCCCTTTAGTCTGCTTCCTCCCTCAATTGGAAAAGCCTTTGCAGCTCTGAGGCCAAATGAGTCTATAAAAAGGGCTTATTTACCATTTGGCACTTACCCGACGCCAGCACTGTGTACTCTCTCTCTCTCTGGTTCACATTTATTCTCTCTCCACACACCCTGCTTCCTCATCTTTTAAACCAATTAGGGGACTGTAGGTTTGGCCCAAGTACCACAAAAGCTGTTCTTTTTGAGCACTGAAGTTTTTCAGTCAACAAGAAGAGGCCAGCCAAGATCCCTTTATCTCAAAGACAAACAAAGGCAGTTAATGAGGGAGGTGGGAGGGCTGGAGGGGTTGCTTCTTTAAAGGAGATGGCATGATTTTATGCAAATTGGATTCAATGCACTGGATCATCTCAGTTAAGAATCTTGGATACAGCATTGGCCCACTGGATGGCAACAGAGAGCCATCTATGCCTTGGTCTCTGGAGTCAGACTATCTTTACTGCTTGCTGAAAACGAATGTCAGTTCTCCTACTAGTAGAACAATACTAAGAATTTTATCCAAAAAGAACTTGATTCTTGTCTCAGTTCTCTTTTCCCACCCTTTAATATTTTCACATTTAATCTCAGCCATGTTTTATCTTCAGGAAAAACAAGCTTGGTATTTATGGCCAGTGGACTGTATTCATGAATTCTACATCCTTATGTCCAATAGAAGATAGAAAATATTTTTAAAAAATTTGTCTATATAGTCAACATGTATAGTTATTTTTACTTGTCATATTTGCATAAAGAATATAGAATCACAACTACTTGCATAAGATTTACATTGTGTTAGGTGTCAAAAATATCTGGAGATGATTTAAATTACATGGAGTACAGATACTACACTATTTTATAGAAGGGATTTTAGCATCAGCAGATTTGGGTGTCTAGGGTTCCTGGGACCAGTTCCCATGGATACTGAAGGATGACTGTACTGTGTTTTCCAAGGAAACTGCAATGCTAAATTTCTTCTTCTTTCTTTTATAATAGATGAAATCTCTGAAAATAACATTTTTTGTTTTGTCCTGTTTTTGCTTTCGAGAGCCAAATAGCCACAGTAGCTGAGCCTGAAACTGAACTCACGTCAGTAAGATTTGGCTTCAGTTAGATTTCACAATGAGCCTCCAGCTCTGAGGAAGTCACTGACTGACCATCAAGAAGATACTGAAAGCAAGAAACAATGGAGCTCACACAGCTTTCTGCACATGGGAGGAGAAACCTGCCAAACCCACTGAACACCACTGCCTGGGGAAGCTGATGCTCTCCCAGGACTCCACTGTTGACCCTGGTCAAAGGCCAACAAAATTAGTGATGAGATAGGAACAAAGCAGACACCAGAAAAATAGGACGTTTCTTGTAGTCATACTGCAAATCCCAAAGACCCAGCATGCCTTGCTTTGAGTTCACTCTGCAAAGAGCAGCTGTTTGTAGGCTTGCCTGTCATGAGGGGGAGGAGGAGAAAGAGGACTTAGGTGGAATGAGAAGACCAGGATGGAGACGAAAGAGATGGGTTAGAAAAATGACTGGAAGTCACAGTGAGGATCTCCCACCCTGGTTAGAAGCCCAGGGCCTCATGTCCAGGACCATGTTCGTGAGGTTCCCTGCTTGAGTGCACCCAACTCCTTGGCTGAGTGCAGGGCATAGGCAAAGTCAGTCTCTGCGTGTGAATAAGTTCAGAGGGCCTTGGGCTGGCTTGAGAGAGGGGATTCTCGTGGCTGATGGATATGTAGCCTGAGTAGCCTCTGTTTTGGGATCTAGAAAGTCTAAAAATCTCTCCCATTGTCTGTGCTTAGTTGAGTGCTGGAGCAGGACATCACAAGCTCCCCTGGGATCCTGAAACCACCTCACCCGGGGTCAGCTGCTGACTGACTGTCAGTGTCTGGAGCTTGAGGCTCCACAGAGGGAGGGGTCCAGGCCAATGCAGAGTCTGCATGGCCTGTGGAGGGGTACATGAAGGAGGAAGAAATCTGGAGCTCCTGAATGCTATAGTGGGAACCTTCAAAAGACACAGCTAGGAGATTTGAAGAAGTCAGAACTGCTGAGGACTTCTCTGGGGGGATGTCTATTGAACTGAATTTAAGTTCACATTGAATCAAGTAGTATCAGTTCGTGTTTATATAACCTTATATAACAAGCCAAACAAAAGAAGAGAATTCTGGGCCAAAAGACAAGGGAAGGACTTCTCAGGAGAGATGACAGAATTGAGGCTATCTTCGGATTAAATAAGAAACTGCTTGGGTATTCAAAGCCATTCTGCACTCAGTTATTGCAGCTGAAAACAGTTCCCGGATGGCAGCATCAAGGACACGAGCCCATTCTCAGCTTCTCACTTGTCCAGGGAATGATCTGAGCTTTTGCTTCAGTATCTACCCAGCAAAGATATTACTGTATGGTGGTATAGAATAAAGTACACACCCAAGCATCACCACAGCTGTTTGAACCATGCAGCAAGCACCCTGTCAGGAAGGCTTTACTCACATTTCCAATTCTCCAAGTGAGGCTATTTCAGAGAGTACAGGGTGACATATCCAGAGTCACCTGTAAGGTGTTAAAAGAAAGGCTTTGTGTCTCTAAATCTAGTGTTTGTTTTACACTTCAACTCAACTTCTTTTTTTCTTCATATTTTACAGGCTACCATATCCATAAGCTGCTTTAGTAAATATTTATTTTTACTTTTTAGCATCATGATTATTTCCCACCTCCCTTTGTAAAGCAACACCACAATGTAACAACATCAGGGACATGCCATGATGTCTCTTCTCATCCTTGGCAATGTGTGGGGAGACCTCAGGATGGAGTGGGGGAATTGTAAGCCAATTCCACCTTCCCAGGTCTGCAGCAAGCCCTCAACTTTGATCCTGGTCACCACTCACTACCATGCTTTTCCTGGAGTTATTTCCTGCAACACACTAAAAAGTATTTCTCCTACTAGGCAACATTCTACAAGAATTTTTTTTTCTCCTTCTCATCTTTCCATTTCTCCCTCTCTCCCTTCTTTTCCTCCTCCTTCTCTCCCCCTCTCTTTTGAAACAGGGTCTCCTGTATTCAGGCTGGCAGTCACTATGTAGTTGAGGATGACCTTGAACTTCTGATTTTTTTCCTTCCACCTCCAGAGTGCTGGAATTACAGACATGGACCACCATGCATGGTTTTTAATGCAGTACTGGAGGTCAAACCCAAGCCACTGTGTGTGAAAGCACTCTCTGGCCTGATCTATAGTCCCAGCCCAAGAATTTCTTCTTAAACAATGAGACTTGGTTTCTCTAAGCCAGAGGGTTTTACCTGGTGGTTGATCTGAAGAAGTCATTTTTCTATCCTCAACCTGAAGAATTCTTGGACCCGCCCCCCCCTTTTTAAATTTTTCGTGCAATGAGTTTGGAAAGTATCTGAAGCCACAGAACAGTGTTGGCAGGCAGTAATATAGTTTTCAGACTCCTCTTCAAGATAGCCACTGTGTGGTTGTTCTTCTAAATCACTACAGTCTCCAGCGGGACTGAGAATGGGTCCTGATGGAGCTGCCAGCAGTAAGACTTCATTAGATACTTCCTCATTTAATATTCTCATGTAAAATATTCCTAACACCAGGTCCCTTGGCAAACGCCCTGAAGAAGTTTCATTTCAATAATATTGCTTTGTATTTATATAACCTCTATATTCAAGGAGCTTGAAAACATTTATGGCCCATGCTTCATTACTGAGTTTAACCAAAAGAAAAAGAAAGCCGGCCTATTTCCTAAGAACAATTTGAGTTCTCTTTTTAGTAGGAAGGAATAAAAATAATATGGAGTTGACAGTAAGATCCATTTGTCTTCTAAGGAGCCCAGCCAGCATCATTGGGTATCACAACCACTGGAGACCATGAAGGATAGATACATCAAGCAAGTATTTAATTGAAAGTGACGCAGTGAGGCAGGGACAGAGTGGGAGTCGGAGACAGACCCCAGCATTCCATTTCGTGAATGCGGGTTACAAGTGAGAGGGCAGTAAATTAAAGGAAGAAAGGAGACAGTGACTTCCTTTTGTCATTCTTGTCACAGATCCCTCCCTCCCCTCCTTCTCAGATGGGGAAAAAAAAAAAGTCTCCCAACTCTATCCCGGATGTTGGATGTAAGGCTGTATTCTTTATCTTTATGTTCTGCTAGTTCTTCCAAGATGTTGACAGAAACAACACAGGGTCTTGTCTATGGTAAAGTCCCAATTAGCCCGGTGCTCAGGGGACAGACACGGCTGTGCTTTGAATTAGGCCGTAAATGAATGCTGCGTAGTAAACCTTTCTGTCTCATAGCTTATTACACGTCTAGAGACCCAGTTGACTCTCCTTGATGGGACTGGCTTTTTATTCCCAGGCTTACCACGATGTCAAAGACAGGAGATGGGAGATTCTGTCTTCTGCTTTCTGATCTCAGCCTGAATTGTATATCTAGCAAGTTCTGGAGGTCCACAGTTGGAGTGTGCTCATGTGCATGTGTGCATGCTACACGTGCTCGGGTGCCTTTGTGTGTGTCTGTGTGTGTGTCTGTGTGTGTGTGTGTGTGTGTTCCTCAGCACAACTTCTCTCTCATCTCACTGAGTCTTAGCCTGGAAGTTTCTCAGTCAGAAGAGTTCTACTGTAGGAAGAAGCACAGAAGGTAGAGACTGTACCTTGAAGTGCCACAGACACCACATGTTGCCTGAGATTTCAGGTATCTCATCTTTTTCTTCTATGAAATCAAGGTACAGTTTGGGAAAAGCAGAACTTTGATCTGTTCTCTTTCCATATTGTAGTTTTTTTCAAGCTGCCATTGAGGACTGATTTCATGTCTGATGTCCCAGAGTTCAGCAACTCTCACACTTCTTAAGCTGAAGAAAACCAATACATCTTCGAAGTTCCATAAAGAAAACCTATAACATGTTAAATATGGTCTCCCCAGTTCCCTTAATACAACTAAGCAAAGAACTGACCAGGACAGAGAAATGGTCATCAACTCTCCTGATCCTATGTCATTTTTCTTGCCCCAGACAAGACTCATTGAAGCTAAAATAAATAAATAAATAAATAATAGATAGATAGATAGATAGATAGATAGATAGATAATAACAGAAGCTGAAGGACAAGTTGTCTAGAGACACCAGGCTTCTCCAAGCAACTATTCCACAGCAGAGGACCTCTGGGCTGCTTGGCATAGATATGGCAACTTGAACTTGGCCCTTGTCAGAGTGCAGTGTTCAAAGTCAGGATTGCACACAGCAATTAACCATACATACTTTGAGCAGAGGGCAAATATTTGTGGGATAATAAATGTGAACAAGGCATATTTATGCTCTCAGCACAGTTGGCAGGAGAATGTGTAGATGAATGGAATCCTTATAGGAGTTGTAGTCAGGAGTCCCTGTCAGTGCACCTCATAGCTTAGGCAATCTTCAACCTGAAGATAAGGGATGGGGTTGAGTGAGTTTCCCCACTGATTTGGAATGCGGACTCTGGAAGAAACACAGTCACCTACTGCCATGAGATTTGACTGAGCAACGTATACAAATCCTCCACTCCCCAGAGTGAATTATATGCCTCTTGTATGTGGGGTATAGATCATTCCTATGAAACAGACTTTGTGTGGACCTTTAAAAGCATCAAGGCAAAAGTTAACAGGATACAGCCATTGCCATGACAAATCAGGCCAGGAGAAATTGTTTTAGCTCTTGTGTTTTCTATGTAAATCTCACTGTTTGGGTACTTTTAGACAAAGAATTCAGAAAGTGTATCTTTCAATCACACAATAACACTGGATATGGTGTGATCATTATGACATTACCACAAGATTTTTGAATAGTTGCTATGATTTTATTTCTAAAAAGCCATAGAACAACAAAAATCCCAGAAAACAAATCCCAGGGTCAAATAGGTTTTTTTTAAAAAATTATTTTTAGTAATTTCATCCAAGTATGTTAGTAGAGGGCATTTTTGTTGAATAAAAGAAAAAAAATGAGATAATTTGTGCAATTCTCAGTATGCATTTTTAAAAGTAAAATTGGAAGCTGGGGTTGCAGTTCTTTGGCATGAAAGAAACCCATGTACTCACTCCTCTGCCTGCTATTGTTAGGCACCGGGTAGATTTCTCTTCACATTCTTTCCGTGTTATTGTAACAGACAAGTCTAAGACACTGTCTAATGTTAATTCTACCCGCTGCTGCCAATTATAATCAGAGCTAGTCAAAATAAACAAATTAAACAAATAAACATGTCAAAACATCTCTGATTTAGGGAAAATAAGCCAAGACTGAATTCTCCCAGAGTTTCGGCATAAATGATGGGCTGTGGGTTGTAAAATGCTCCATAACATTTTTTCACCTTTGCAAGGGGGAAGGTGGGTCAGTTTAGAATTACAGCTCAGCTCAACTTTGAGAAAGGGGTCTGCGACAGAAACCAAATCAAACCCAAATGTTGCTGGCTTTGTCAAAGGTAGTTATGATGTGCTGGGCGCTCTAGATGCTTTAGAATGAGAGAAAGGAAGAAAGAAAAAGCAGTCGACGCTTTGTTGACATGTTGCCAGAACCCTTAAATCACCAGAGAGGCTAAACGCGGTGCAGGTGAAAATATACCAAAGGCGGATGTACGTTTCAATATGAAACAGACTGTCACCGTGACATGTCCCAATCAGCACGTTGCAAATACTAGGCAATTAAGTTAGAAAGCTCTATTGGTTTCAGGATAGGATATAAAACATGACTTCGCTACTTTGCTACTCAAGTAGAGCATCTTGGCTATAGCTATTGCTTCAATGATGGGAGGGAGTGTGAGGTCGAGGTGTGTGTGTGCGCGTTCATTGGTATGTTAACCTATAAAAAATGGTGCAAAGTTAGAGGAGAAGTCGAACCTTCTGGCAGGTGGTTCTTATAAAAAAGTGATCTCTAGAAGTTTAAGACATTTCAAATTATCTACACCCAGCTCTGGACAGCAAACTACTCACCAGGTTGTTCAACCCTTTCTGATCTAACACTAGCTCAGATACCACGTAACAGGCAACAGCGAGACAAGTGGGCGTGGGTGTTACCCACGGCTTCAAGGAACCTCCTGGCTCCGCACTGGAAAGTTAATAAGTTGAGTATATGATAGGAAAGTCAGTGATGGGCATCGAGCAAGAGCTGAGGAGGTTGGGATCTGCTGTTCCAGCTGGACCCTTCACTTACCGGAGGGTGGGCTTTGGGGACAGGGGCTTTGCAAGTCTGTGAGGGGTGGGTGACATTCCCCACCTCCAGAAGACACTGGGCTTGATTTCTTCTCTCATTTTTCATGCTTTTATTTTTAATGTGCACTGTGTTTTGCCAGGAAAGCGGGTGGGGGTGGAAATCACCGTGCCTTTGGAACGTTGTTTTCTGAGGACAGCATATAGAAACTTGGTTATTAACAACCTCTCACAAGACAGTTATTTTTGGAGTGGCCTCTTAGGAGGCAACCTCTTGGAAGTGAACTCATTTATTTTGCGTCTCACTGTCCTGCCATTTCCTGCGGAGAGAGGGGAAAAGCGAAACCACATGTTTTGAGGAGCGAATGGAGGAAACCCCTCCGAAGACAAACGGTGACTCCTCTCCCCTGGCAATTAGTCAAACCTGGGCTCCAGGCCAGCCCAGGTGCTCCCGACTGCGTATAAATTTGCCAAAGAACAATGAAAATAACAGCTGATTGTGCTGACAGATTCTTCTGGTAATTTCCTGTTGTTTGGCTTCTTCGGGTTCTTTTCCCACAATTAGAGTTGCTGATGAAGTCGGGGACCCTTCCAAGTCATTTTCTAACCCTCTCTGTGCCCTCTCTGCCATCCACCGGCCAGCAGCGTCTTGTCCCCTACTTAAATGAAACAATCAAAGTCCAAAGCCAAGTAAAGAAATATTTCGGAGTGGTAGACTTTTTCTTCTCTTTCCCAGATGTTTGAATTTAATCCCCTTGCAAAATACATATTTTAATGAGTCTGAATTTAAAAGAGGAAGAAAAAAAAAAACTGCCCTGCACCTGCATCATATAGAGTTTCTTGGCAACTGTGAGCTGGAATTCAGGTTCCTTCTGATTTTCCAGCTTACATGTTGGAAGGTTTCTGGAACCGTCCATTAGCATCTGATCTTGTGCAAACTGGGGTAGCTGGTAGCTCACCGCAGTTGGACTCAAATCCAGTGCTAGCTAACTACCTGGTCAGCTCCAAGTAGGTTCGGGCATCATCTTGATGTTATCTCTTCCCCTGCTTTTGCTTAAAGAAAAATTGTCTACACCCAGCTCTGGGCAGAGCTTTTCCACTCTTAGTCTGAGACAAGGAAACTATTATTGGACATGGTAGCTCATACCAGCACTTTGGGAGCCGAGGCAGGAGGATGGCTGTGAGTTGAAAACTAATTTAATCTACATGTGGAGTTCCAAGGTAGCCACCGCTATATAAGTGAGAGCTCTTCAGAGCAAAATGAAATTAAATGACAGAAGAAGCAGAAGAGGAAAGGAAGCAAATCAAACTACAGTTGCTTGTTGCGGGGAAGTTAAACTCAAACCCAAGGCACTTGTGGTGATATTACAATGAGGGAAATTTCATTTTTCTCAAATCTGTATATTATTTAATATTTTCAGGAAGCTATGTGTGCTTTCTTGGGGGGTGTGTGCATGTATGTGTGTGTGTGTGTGTGTGTATGTGTGTGTGTGCATGTGTGTGCTCACACAGACACGCAGAGGAGGAAAGGGGCTGCAGTTACTATTGGGGAGCTGCCAGGAAGCGGTGTTTCTTTCCTCCTGCTTCTCCCTTGCCTGGCCCCTCAACCCCCAAAGGAGAGAGGCTATGTGAATGCCGCAATGTGGCTTTGCAACAGAGCTGCCCAGGATAGATTAGACTGGACCATAATGTATTGAATTTTTCTTAACAGGGCTCTGTGTCCCCTATTAATCAGGATTTCAAGTCAAGAGAATTACAAATGAAAAAAAAAAATTCCCAGGATAATCCACAACATTTGAGAAGACGGCAACCCTTAGCAGCTATTCCATCCGAAAGCTGCTCTTGAGCTTGGCTTTGTAACTGTCAGTCTATTTGGTACGGGATATATTCACCATAGCAAGGCTCCCCCTGTGTTCAAGTGCAAGGCATGGAGATCCAAGAACAAATATAAAAATCTGGAAGCCACTAGAAGACAGTGTTTTAGATCCTGGAACCTTTATATTTTGGTCAAGCTGTCATGTAGCCCAGGCTGGCCCTGAGTTCTTGATACTCTTTCCTTTACCTCTCCCATGTTGAGATTATGAACATGTGTCACCTCCCTTGGTTTAGATCCCTAGACATTTTTTATTGTGTTGTGTGTGTTGTATGACAGGATGTATGTATGTGCATGTCCATATGTATTGGGGACATGTGTTTGTGCAGGTGCATGAATCTAAGTGTATAGAGGCTCCAAGCTGACGTGTCTTCCTTGATCATTCTCATTATTTAGGCAAAGAGTCTAAAGTTAGAACTCCCTCATTAGCTAGCTTGCCTCAAGGATCCTCCGGAGATCTGGGTTTCTACAAAACCACCGTGAATGCCTGGTGTTCTGGTGGATTCTCGGGATCCAGATGCAGATCCTCAGGATTTTGTGGTCAGCATCTTTTCTATTGGTCATCTCTCAGGCCTTTCTTGGACTTCTGAAAAATAACAGCAACACCTCAAGGTGAAGGCAGGGTAGGAGGAAGTTTGAGATGACATGGTGAGGACTATTTGTGACTTGTCAATCATCATCCCACACTCACACACATACTCAATTACCATATGCTCGGGGGTGTTGATATAAACTATTTATAGTTTTAGAAAAATGCTTTTAGTTCCTGTCATTTGTTATACATTTCATCAAGAAAGCCATCCATTTATTCGTTTCTAGCTTATTAATTAATTTACTCATTAGCATACACAGCATTTGTTAAACATCCATGGGTTTATTACAGCTCCTTTAGACCTTTACCACTGACCATAATTTAATCCGTTCTGCCCCTTTTCAAAGTCCCACTCACCCGAAATCAAGTAGCATCTCCTCCTTACAATCTCCTTTCCTTTTCGCATTGTGGTTCTTATTAATCTTCATTTTCTCCAACTATCCACAGCACAGCTCCATTCACTCAGCCAGACTAGAGAGGCACTTACAGTACACATTGTGCTGGAAAGGAGATTGTGGTGTTAATTAAGACAACTGTGGCTTCTGACCTCATGGGTCCTGAATGACAAGGATGGCCACAGCTCGCTGAATAGACACTGCATATCTACCGAATGCTGGGATGTGATAGTCAGGAAACTACTAGACAGGAGAGAGGCTCCAGCAGTGATATTTAAAACCTAAAACTTTACTGCCTGTATAAATGGTCCAGGCTGAAGAGACTCCCTGAGACAGGTGGCCAAGAGAAAGGCATGCTGGGAAAGGAGTGTTGAGTGGTCTCCAACACTGTGAGGACAATGCACGCTTCAGGGTATACACAACAGACCTGAGAGGAAGGAGAATGACATGAAACTGCAACCCCAGAGAAGAGCACAGACCAGCTTCTGAACAACCTGTGACGCCACAGTAGAGAATGCAGACCTGTGGGTCGAGTTGGTGTGGACAGTGGAAGAGGCATGTTTAAATTTGTGTTCTGGAAAGGGACCATTGCCATGGCCTAGAGAATGGATTGGAACAGGAGAGTACAAGGACAGGTTGTCTTAAATAGCAATTGTATATTTTTTTGAGCCCAGTTACATAGCTGTCCCTCAGTATGCGAGGTAGATCAATTCTAGGACTATCAAAATCTGGGATGCCTTCTTTAAAATTGTGTAGTAGTCACACGTAGCTTATTCATACTCTCTAGTAGACTTTACTTTTGACTCATTTGTTTATTGTGTGAGCATGTTGTATGCATGTGAATGTGTGGGTGTCTGAACCTGTTAGCAATGCTTGTGGACACCAGAGCGAGGCATTATCTCTGATAGAACTGAACATTAACCATTTAGACTAGGCTGGCTGACCATTGAGCTTCTGTGATCCGCCAGTTTCTGTCTCCCTCAAGCACATGCAGACACTCCAACTTTTTATGTAGGTGCTGGGGATTTGAATTCAGCTCTTCATGCTTTCAGAGTATGTACTCTTCTCATGAGTCCTGTCCGCAGCCCCTCCAGCATACTGCAGTTCATTGCTAGATGACTTACAATCCAATGTAATTTACCATGTAAATAATCTCAATGAATCATTTAGGAAGAAAGGTGAAGAAAGGCAAGTGTGTCCATGTTCAATTCAGTCTGGAATCAGTGCACACACAGGCCTTCTGTCTTGTGATTTCTGTATCTGTGTTCCCTTCACAGCAGCTTGTCTTTGTTAGCTGGACCAAAAGTGTCTGGGACCTTTTCACTCTTCTATGCACAGGTAACAGTTGGTGCTCAGCTAAGTATGATATGTTTATGTTCTTCCTTTCCATAAGTCACCTCAACACCCACCATCGCCCTGCAGTGGCTTACACACAGAACCAGACTTTTCTGGGTGAATCTCCTAAAAGCCACCTGTAACTCTGTTTACTAAGACAATCATCTGGGCCTGGACTTTCAGCCTTTGACCTTCTCTAGAAAGAAGCACTGAGATTTTATGTGACCTGCATGGTCCCTAACATGGAAAGCCAGAGAACTCAGCCAAAAGGCTGGGTGAATTCCACACAAGGGAAATGGGGTTTGTTCTGGGTGGGAAGAGTGTGTGCTGTTTGTGAGCCTCAGAGGTAGACTGCTGGTTAATTCCCCCACACTTCCCTGGAAAATGGCTCCCTGTACCACCCACAAGGCACATTCCTCAATGTCTACCAGAGACTCTGACCCTGCTAGTGCTTGATATTTATAGCCAACATTTGCCTGTGATTATATTAACAGTCAAACGATTACTATTCTAGATATGATTGTGTGTGTGTATATATGTGTGTATGTGTGTGTGTATCGTGCATGTATATATGTTCTCATCAGGGGGAGGTTTATGAAAGAAGAGGGTATATTGGAGAAAAACATATTGTCCCTTTGAAACTGTATGTCTGTTAAACCAAACAGGAAATCTTGCTAATGTCTGGATTAAAGAACATTGTATGGGTACCTGCAAGGGACATTTTAAGGTTAGAAGCTTGAAGATACTTGGCTTGGGCCACACAGACAGCACAGTCAGAACTAAAGAAGAATCTCTTGACTCCTGATTCAGTGCTCTCCCCGCAGTGCCTGGGGCATTCTCTTTGCGTGTTTACTGCCTTCACGTAGGGCTTGTCTGAAGCCCAGCCTCCAGGCCTTTATACTTATCCTGGCCTTTCATCTCTGCTGCTTCCCTTCACTCTTCTGAGGCACCTGAGGCTGCTCCTGTCCCAGGGGGGTTGCAGGTAACTGGAGCTCTCTTTGGTTTGGTTTTTTTTTTTTTTTTCCTCTCCTACAGTCACATGACCAGGTGCTCAGCTCTTAGGAGTCCAGCTAGCTAGCAGTTGCTGAATCCTCCCAGCTTCCCCTGCAGCTTCTCTTTCTAGCTTCTTGGGGGCACTTCTGTGAACTTCTGGCTGTCCTCACAGACCAGTAGCTGTGATTCTTAACCTTCATTTACAACTTTTACATTTTTTTTTTTAAAAAGAGAAAACTTTATCCGAACCAACCTTGAGAGCCACAGCCTGCCTGTTTACTAATTCAGATTCCTTGTATGCAATTAAAACAAATGACCAGTGTGTGTGTGTGTGTGTGTGTGTGTGTGTGTGTGTGTGTGTGTGTGTGCATGAGCACATATGTGTGAGCATGCATGCCAAGGCACATGTGTAGAGGCCAGAGGATAACTTGTGTTCTTTTTTCCCACTGTGTGATCTAGAGCTCACATTTAGCAGCTGAGCTATTTCGCTGGCTCAGCTTTTGTCTTCAGCATTGTGAAATGAAGACAATACATTTTATTCACAGACCAACTTATTGTCTTTGTAAAACACATACACAAGTATACATGTATATTTATATGAAGTTTTCACAGCATTATCCTGACTGGGAAACCTATACCATTTGTTTGACAAAGAAGGCAACTATTTAGATAGTAACAACAAAGGATGTTTAAATTCTGACTGGAATCACATGGCATCATTGTCTCTAAAGCCTGGTCTCTATCTCCTTTGGTTAACAGGGGAGCAGTGGTCTGGGGAGATAGACCTGTGGGTAAAGTGCTTGCTTCATAAGCATAAGGACCTGAGCTTGTAACCTCAGCACATACAAAATCAGGATTGGCAATGTGTTATGCACCTGTAACCCCAGCACTAGAAAGGCAAAGACAGGAGATCCCTGACTTTACTGGGGGGATAAGGGTGGGGTCATCTAAGCCAGCCTGGTGAGTTCTAGGCTGGTAAGAGGTCTTGTCTTAAAATACAAGATGAACAGTGTCCTAAGAAATGAACTCTGAGATTGAATTCTGACCTTCATATGCATGTAAACACACACACACACACACACACACACACACACACACTTACCAATCATCTACTCAACATATCTAATTCCAGTGTTACTGTAGACATGCCGAAATTTGGAGTGAAATGGATCCCTGGCTGATTAGAGGTTCATACTCTAGCAGCATGCAATGTGAAATGAAGAGTAGCCTATTAAGATTCAATTTTAGAAATGCCACCTTTTAGCAATATGATGTGGAAGCTACTTGGTCATTTCCAATCCTTACCTAATAGTACCAACTTAGAAGGCAGTTGTGACAATTTAATAAAAAAAACAAAAACAAAAACAAAAACAACAACAACAAAAAATGATGCCTGACAGAGTGAGAACTGTTTCCAAGATGAAGAGGATTCTAAGAGTTTTAATAGTCCTTCTAGAAACAAAGTTTACACATTGTAAACCCAGCACTAAAGGGATTCAAGCCAAGGAAGAAAGCACTAAAGACTTTTGTTAGGGCACAGCATTGTTACAGTGCCCCCTGCCTTGTGAGGGAAGGGCATTCCTGCCTCACTTTCTAGAATAGTCTATGTATGGACTACGATCACGAGTTGTTGCTGGAAGAGAAGGATCAGAAGGACACTGGCATTTCCACATTGCTGAATTATGTATAGTGCTTGCAGGGGAATGGTCCGATTGCTTCTTGCCCTGCTGAAGACCGATTGGATTTGATTCTGTCCCCAAGCAGTGCAGTAGCTTATTCTAATAAGAACAACTTAATATTGCGACTGTACAGCGAAGCTTTCTCATCCCTCTAAGACGTTCTATGAGTCACCCCTTGGGTTGGTATAGCCTTCCTGATTACTTCAGGGGAGGAAACCGAGTTAGCCTCCCTAGGAAGGCTTAGGTGAATAATCTTAGAAATGGCATTGATATTCAATCAGCTTTTTTCCCCCTTGTTTTATTGCAATTTATTTATTTTTTAAACTTTTATTTATTTATTTTTTGCATTTGTCAAGGGCCAGACCCTGTGTGTTAGATACCTTCATGACCATTATTACATTGAATCCTCAAAATAATCCCACGAGGCAGCGGTTCTCGTTATTAACATATTGAAAAGATACAGGATCTGGAGTGAGACTAGGGAAGGCATATATTAAGGAACAAGATTTCAAAATGGATTGATTTTAGCTCCAAATCCACTCTTAGCAGGGCATACTTGTCAGAAGTCATCTTCCCCGCTGTCCTCTCCTGGCTTTTTCTTACCTTCACCCCCATTCATGTTATTATATCATATCAGTTGTGTGAAAGAATGGGTCTTGTAGTATTTCATGTTTGTATATCATGAACTCTGATCATATCCACCCCTCCACTATAATCTCCTTCCTACTGGCTTATTCCTCTCCCAAGCAACCCCCCCATTTCCCCACCCCATTGTTGTTGTTTAAATATAGATGCTGCATAGATGAGAAAACGCACAATATTTTTCTGACTTGTTCCGGTTGACACAGTGATCTCTAGTTCTTTTCAACTTCTTTATGGCTGAATGGAGCTTCATTGTACATATAGACATTTTCTTATTTAGGAAAAATGTTCATCATTATTTTTGTGTGTGAATATCTTGCCCGCACATATCTGTACACCATATATGTGCCTGGTGCCTTCAGAGGCTGGAAGAGGCCATTTGATCCCCTGGGATTGGAGTTACAAATGGTTGTGAGCTACATATGGGTGCTGGGAATTGAACCCAGGTCCTTGGAAGAGCAGTCAGTGCTCTTAATTGTTGAGCCCTCTCTCCAGGTTCATATATACATTTTCCTTCTGGGTTAATTTCTTGATGGGCGTCTGGGTTGCTTCTAGAGCTCAGCTCTCGTGAATGGCCTCTTTCCCCTGATCCTTCCATACCTTGTTTCTCCCGAGTTCCCTCTCTTTCTTTCTCTCTCACCTTTTCCTCATTTCCTCTTCTTCCTTTCTTCTTCAAAATAACATTATTTTATCTTGCAGCATACCGTTAGCTGGCAATTAGTTACAGCTGGAGAAAGAGCAAGATGGATTTGGGATTAAGTTTGCACCTACCACCACTTGAACTGACTGTGGAAAACAGGCAGAAGGGTGCAGCCTATTCTGTGTCTGCTCCTGTCAGGGCTGTTCAGAACTTTTCAGGCTCGTCTCCTGGAGCAATGTTTTGCACTAGGCATTGTCTTTCCCACAAAAGGTAGGAAAGGGGGCCTTAGAGGAGCACCACGAATCACCTTCAAATTCTAAAGCTACAGGAAACGATGGAGTCAGAATTTGAAGACAGGCTTGTCTTCGCCAAATCCTATCCTTATTTTTTGTTCTGTATTAGACTTTAGCTTGGCCTAGAAGCTTGGATTATACAAGACAGGTGTAAAAGAAACATAGGAGGTTTGACTCAGTGCAAAAATAAGGGATACTTGGAAGTGAATTCCTCCCTCCCTCAGACTAGAGACTGATCCTAGACAATAGACCCTAAATAAGATCAACCAGATCACCTCAGACCAGAGATCCACTGATCTGAGTGATGGGAAAGCCAGTTTCTTCAGCATCCTGCTGGGCTGTTGTCATTGGCCTTTTATGCTCCCTGACCTCCCATCCTCCCTTGTGAGGAACCTTGCTGCTTTCTATGGTTCCCAAAGATTGCGGACCTGTGAGCTGTTAAGAAGCCAACATACTCCAGGCTCCCATGTTAACGGGAGGGGATTAGAAGGGAAGAAAGCAAGCATTTGACAGGAAAGGAGTCTATTGGAAGTGAACAGGGAGAGCGGAGGGAGTGCGTGTTTCTCACTTGTTTATTGACTCGGATCCTGAGGAAGGGTCTCTAACCTTAGGTTTGTCTCTGTCATGCTGGCTATAAAATGAGAGATGCCAGTAGTACATATCCCTTAACACTCAGAGGTGGTGAGCGGTTGGTTAATTACTTCATGCCTCAAAAATTCTTCAGGGTCCATGATATAGACCAAAGTTGGAAAAGGGTTTTCTTACTCATCTTTGCGGGGTTCTCTCTTGTTTTTGGAAAAATTAAATATTAGAGGCAGGAGTAGCCAAAAGAAAAAATAGGTGGAGCAGAGGCAGAAGGATGCTGCTCCCAGAGTGCCTTGCAGACCCTCAGATAAGAGGAGGGAGGCATCCAAAGCAGTCTTGTTTTGTATACTTCTGCTCCTGAAGATGTATGTTGTGGGAGGTGATGGGTACACAGTGGACACCTGGGAAGCTTTGAGTCTTGGGTCCCTCCCTTCAGGGGTGTCCTTTCTGTTTCATTTCCTCTCCCATTTCATTTGCTTTTTCCACATCTCTTATATCATTTTTGTCTACAACAAGAAAGAGAAACACATTTGAGTACTGGGATATCATGGGCCCACTGGCAAATGCTGAGATTCTTTTGAGTGGTTTGGAACTCCAGTTGGACAGTTTTTCCCATATTTTACCTGGGACACTTAGAGCCAAGGCTCAGTCCTCCATGGGAGCTACTTATCTATGTAACTATGTATGTATGTATGTATGTATGTATGTATGTATCTATCTATCTATCTATCTATCATCTATCACCTACCTATACATCTATCTATGTCTATCTATCTACCTACCTATCTATCACCTATCTCTCTATCTCTCTATTTATCTATCTATCTAGATATTTACTTTTATTTTGTATGCATTGCCTGCCTGCATGTCTGTGTATGAGTGGTGGATCCCCAGGAACTGAAGTTACAGACAGTTGTGAGCTGCCATGTGAACTGGGAATTGAACCCAGATTCTTTGAAAGAGCAGCCAGTGCTCTTAACCATTGAACCATCTCTCCAACCCATGGCAGCTACTTTTGTCTCCAGCTTTCTACTCAGCCTTGCACCTGTAGGAAAGACAGCTGTTGTGCTAGCCTGCAACCAGAGGGGAATATCTTCAGCTCTGACCAGCTTTGTGGAGGAATTTTTTTATCACAAGACCCCAGGAAGCCAGTGTTACTCTAGGACAACCTCTTACACAGAAGGATTCCATAGACCTCTTTATTTTACTGTAAAATGCCAGACAACATATTAAAACTACATGGAGAAATTGCTTGTTCAATGTTATCAAAATGCCAAACATTGTCATGAGAAAGTTCTAGAAAAATATTTCCAAGCACTCATTATATGCATCTTGGGAAACTAGAATCTTTACATGACTAAAGACCTAGAACTTTTCTTTTGTGCCCCAATGGGCAATCAGAGGTATTATTAAGGGACTATGGCCTGATGGGAAGGACTGTGAAGTATGGTAGGCATCCATATGATATGAATGGGGATTCCTGTCAGGAGCTGTGGAATAGAAAAGTTTTTCTCATCAGGCATAAAAACATGTTCATTAAACTGCTTTCACCTTTTTTAGAGGCCTTCTCATCAGCCTGTTATAAGAAGTCAAAGTTCACAGGTTTCAAGCTAGAAAGTCTCCCCTTACCCAAGACCTTGTGAATAAGTACCACACAACAGGACCAGGGGGTTAAGATTGCCAGAAAATTAACCATTTGACCTCTGCTGTTTGTTTTGCAACCCACAAAGAGCAAGAGGTTATTTTTCTGAAATGTGTGCTTCAGGTTGCAGTGATGAAACCATTGTTGGCTTCCCTTAAAAATCCCATTCCATTTGAGAGCAGGAAGCTATATCGTTTTGGTTACCAAAAACTGATGGAAGAATTTGGTGGTGCCAAACATAGGCCAGGTAGCGAGTTTCTGTGTCCTTGCTAGCAGGATCCAGTATTTCTCATGGAGAAATACTCAACCTGATCTTTGGATTAAATCAGACTTCAGCCAGCAGAGACTTGGGTGCAGAGCCAGCATTTGGAAGACGGTGGGCAGGTAGAAACTAAGGCTGAAATAAATACAGTCACCCTTCACCATGTGAATTCCAAAGCCCAAAGCCTTCCTCACCCAGAAAAGATTGATCAGAAGAGAACATTGTGTGTGTGTGGGAGGGGGGAGCGTGTCATGGCAAGAATTGAAGAAAAGATGGGGTGGTGGGAATGTAAATATCGCACTCATGTGTGACATTGTCAGAATAAAGGAAGAGAAGATTTAAAAATGAATTAAGAAGAAATATTTGGAGAAAACTGAAGGAGATAGAGGATCAACTAAATCACCAGAGATGGAAAAAGCAAACAAGGAAACAACGAGAAGGAGGCTGTTCTGAGTATTTAGGCTTTAAGAATTTGTGTTTACAACTTAATAAAATAGTATGTTATGGAGTGTGGCTTACAAGAACAGCCATGTGATGATGCTCAGCTGGACTCCCAAATGAAAGAACACAGCGCTTTCATATCCTGTAAAAGGTGCCTAAATTTAGGTAAGACTCTCATTCAGACTGTGGGTTAGCAATAAAAACTCACTCCCTTAGTGGCACATAGCCTGAAGGCAGGTGTCTTAGTTTTCTGTCACTGTTTAAAAGTCAGATAATGAGCTCGTTGAGAAAAGATTGACTTGAACTCATAGTTTTAGAGGTCTGGGTCCATCCATGACTGAGTGGGCCCCCCCCCCAGAGATGGCAGAAGCAGGGACCATGTGCTGATGCAAACCACACAGCCCCTTTTTAGGAAGCAGGAGGAGAATGGAGCTATGGCTTCACAATCTCCTTCAAGAGCACATTCTCAATAAGCAAAGAACCTCTTCCTACACTCTTTCTCTTAGTGGTTTTGTCACCTTTCAGGGGCACTAGCTTTTAACCCACAGGACTTGGGCTGGTGGTACAGGTAGCACTCAGTATTCTAACTCTAACTGCAGGTGATAGATCTGGAAGAAAGTAAATGGCTTCTTCAGTTCCAGACCGGCACTGTGGCACAGACCAAGCTTATTACCCTGCTGAAGTCTAATGTGACATCTAGGTCTCAGAGTAATAGAAGAGTGCCAAAGTGCCTGGGAAATCCTATGGGTATGAGATGGTCTGCCTTGCAGGGTTGGCCGGGACTGGACAGGTTCATAATATAGGGGAGGAGAGGCAGGCAGCCTCTTTGAAATGCTTCTTTAGTTAGTGTGCATTGGGAGTACTAAGCACCTCCAGGAAGGAGAGAGAGGGAAATAATTAGAAATGGGGCATTTTCCCCAATGCTTTCAGGGCACTTTGCTATTTCACCTTGGGACACAGGTTAATGTGGTTTTCCAACCATCTGCACAGTGCAATCCAAACCCAGCCTTTTAAGTACTTGGTGCTCATATAGATAGCAGACTACCACATCTCAGGAGATAACTCAAGGTAATAGACTTCATTTAGAGAAAAAAAAATGAGAGAAAGTCTAACTATCTTTCAGTGTTGATATGGAATCCCAGCATAGCATTATATCACCTTTTCCCCCCTGATTCCTAGTTGGATAGACTCCAGTGATATGTAACAATATTACAGTCTTACTTCATAATTCTTAGAGATGCTAGAGGCCCAGAAGACAATTGGGCATTCTAAAGGGACCATGCCTTTCAGGCAGCACCCTGGATTGAGGTCAGCATCCCAAGAATCCAGAGAGGTAGAGTAGGCTGCTTTGATCCTATACAAAAACTAAAACAAACAAACAAAAAATCATTCAGCTGCATTGTCTAGGCTTATACAACTATGAAAGCTTTTGCATCCTGGATTTTCTGGGTATATCTACATATTTGTGATTATGTACACATCCCTTCACTTAGGAAAATAATGAATGCAACTTGATCTAGGAAGTCCTTAACTCTTGGGTACTGTTTCCAGTGCTTTCTGACTTTATAGAATGACTTGTGCTGGACATTGACACGCTGCTTACCTTTGCTCCTGCGTTCCATGAGTAAAGGCTAATAAAGTATAATCACAACGCCCTAAAAATGTCAAGTCAGTGCCCCTTGGGCCTCCCATAACTATTCTCATCTGCAAAATGGAGCTGGTAACTGTGCGCCCAGACTTTCTTGCACAGATGTTAGAAAGCCAGGCCACAGAACATCTGTAAAGCAGTTTTAGACTTTGGAATGTGGGAACAATAAATGACCATAACAGCTATTTATCATGCAAGGGGGGGAGGGGATGGTGATACATTCTACATTCAACCCCCACACTTCACATCTTATAGCAAATGGTTTTGCCTGAGACTGAGGCCATCAGTTGATGCTCAAGTGTAAAAAAATGCAGGGAAAGTAAGGGCTTATGATCTAAAACTACAACATTCTGAGTAGACGTTAACTCTTGAGAAGGATGTGGATTTGCGCACTGTTGTATCAGTTTATGAAAAGTGGGATGTTACCACTGAGCTGGGTGTCGGAACAAAGGTCAGATGGTGCTGAGGACCAGACTGAAGGTGATCTGACTGGGCAAGTGCTTTGGAACTTTTAGCAGCTCAGGGATGCCCAAGAAGGAGGTCTCCAGAAGATGAGAATTACATCCTGAGTAAATACCAAAGAATGCAACAAGGTTAGAGCCTAGGCCTTTGGAAAAAAAGCTAACATTTCAGTGTGTGTGGGCATCCAAAGGAAACAAACAAACAAACAGAACAAAAAACAGCCATCCGTGTTCCAGGCCAAGCGACGACAACTCTTGCTGAAAATGGCTTAGTCTTTTTCTTTCCCCCTGGGGTCCCTTATCTTTAAATAAATGCGAAGTAAACATTTTTTTTTTTCACTTAATGCACTTGACTTGGAGTCTCAATGCACCCCAAGCATCAAGATAAAATGGGCTCCTTCAGGAGCCACCATGATCATAGATTTAGTACTCTGTCATAATCAGTCAATTTCTCTGACTTAATTCTGTCCCTCCACTTTTCTCCCCATTCCTCACTGACTTCCTCAGAAGGCCAGCATCACCCCTTAAGAATCCTTTTCCTCTCTGCAGAAACACCCTAAGTCACTCCAGTAAAGATCTTCCCGATGTCCACTGCCTGCAGGTTGTCCGTGGCTGCCACTGTCCTTGCCCTGTGGTTACTCCTTGTTGCCACACGGTGCCACTGTTGAATATGGGCACAGGCCAGCCTAGCTCCTTTGGGGAGGGTAGGTCCAGCTCACTCCCCCAAAGTTAGCTCTTCTAGCTCTTTCTCATTGGTTTGTCAGGTAGCCTCAAGGCACTAGCCAGTTGGTTGTGTACCCACAACTCTCCACTCTGGAACCAGGCAAATTCACTACTTACTATCAGTGTCCTGATGGGCTTATAGAGACTTTCCTTGAAGCCCAGAAACAACAGCACCTCTTCTCAGTCTCTTTACCCACTCCCTGCTCTCCTTAAGCACATTTCTTGAACATATGATGTCTTTGACCTCACTCAAAGTATTGACTTTCCTTCACCGTTGATGGAAAAGTTTCTCTATAGAAGGAGTGAGTCATCTCTGAGCCAAAGACAAGTTGGACAGGAATGACCTTCAGGATTCTATCTGCTTAGCAAGGTGTAGACGTGGATTATATCTTCTGGAAGACACTTCACAGTGCCCATAGAGAAATAGATTAAATTAGGCAGAAGACTATGAGGATTATAAAGGGAGAGTGATGTGGACACTGATGATGAACAGGGCTCTGGTGGGAAAGACAGCTGTGCTGACCCCTTGGCCTGCTAACAGATTTTGATGGCTGAGTGTGGTGGGACCAGATATTGCAGCCAGAGAACATGAAGTTGGTGCACACGTATAGGATAGTGTGTGCCATAATGGGGAAGGTAGCAGAAATAGTGGTTATGGGGACTTTTCTGCCCTATCAAGTGAGAACCATGAAGTGGAGAGATGACAGTCAAAGGCTGGGTCTTGACTATCCTGCTGAAGAATGTAGTCATCTTCCATATTCTTGGGGGATCTATTCTGAGCTCTCCAGTAGATGTCTGAGATAGCATATGGTGTCAATTTCTATTATCTGGTTTTGGCCTTTTCTGCATGTCCAGCATTGCCCCACACTGGCTTATCATCCCTATACATTTCAGTCTCTGGTGTCCCCTTTGGACCTCTGCTTTTGTGTTTTGAGGCCAATAAAATGATGGTTACTTGAATACAGATACTGCATCATGACAGGCAACATGTAGCCAAGACAGCTGATAGATGATTGACAGTCAAGTAGTATATATAGCATGCAAAAGTCAAACAAAGAGATCATTCACATCCCAGGCAGGAGGGAGCAGAATGGTGTGAGATTTCTTAAACTCTCGCAACACTTACAATTTAAAACAATTTAAAACATGGATCTTCTGCTTAGTGCTTCCAGACTGTAGTCGATCATGGTAGCTGAAACCTTGAATAAGAAGAGACCACTATGCAAATGAAAACCATGGAGACTATTCTGTTCATAGCCACATCACTTGATTGGTTCAAATAAAGAATTTAAAGATCAAAACTTAACAATAGTTGAAAACAGAAGTTAAAGTCAATCATAGAGGTATATGCCTGTAGTCCGTGCACTTAGGAGGCAGAGGCAGGTGAGTCTCTGAGTTTGAGATCAACCTGGTCTTCAAAGTGAGTTCCAGGACAGCCAGAGCTATGTAGAGAGACTATAAATAAGTAAATACATACATACATACATACATACATACATAAGTAAAATATTAAAAAGGAAAGAAAACAAAAGTTGATATGGAATTGCCTTAATGTAGCCTAATCCTTAATTTTACTTAAGAAAAAACAAGCCCAAAGTGTTCAGAAAAAAACACTCAAACTTGTAGATTTGAGTGAAGTGACATAGAATGTTTGTGGAATTTCAATAAACCACTGAATTAATAAGTCTACTCACCTCCCTAAAATTTTTTTTTTGAGTTGTGTACTCAGTCAATACTTCAGTGCGGTGTCCTTGAACCAAATCCTTTTAGTTTTCAGAAAGACATTTAGAAGAAAACGACACGAAAAATTTCTTCCTCAAACCACCTTGTTGAAGTTTCTCCTGGGGCTCAAGCAGATGATTTGTAAATTCCTTAACTCTTGAAATGAAAGGCATGTTCAAAAAAGAGAAGCCGAGGGCCAAAGTCAAGCTATTTCCTATATTTATACTACTCAGGAGGGAAAATGGTCCCAGGTAAAATGTCATTATCCCTTTCTCATGGTACTCAGTTGTCGTGCATTCAGGTGCACTCAGAGCTGAAGACAGCAGCCATAAGAAAAATTAAAATCCTTTGGCAATACTTTCAAGGAGTCTTAAATATGAATACTTTGACAGTGACAATGGAAGCAGCTTTTATTTATATTGTTTGGTAATGTCTCCATCTGTTTCTTGTGGTGGAATGTTCTCTGTACCATGTAAATAAATAACTGTTTGGACCCATGCAGGGCACCGTAGAAGTGGGTGGAGAATCAGAGGCAGCCAGGTAGGAAGAAGGGGTGGAGTTTACTAGTCGCCATCCGTCCCCCGAAGAAGAAGCATGTAGGAATTCAGGTGAGCCACGGGCTGCAAGCCACGTGGTGGGTAGATTCATGGAAATGGGTTGATTTAAGAAGAAAGAGCTAGCT